>QWTY01020982.1:0-90256 GCA_008033365.1 Pseudorectes ferrugineus
GGGAGGGAGGGAGGGAGGGAAGGAAGGAAGGTCTCAGATGTCTTGATTCCCATCTCTCTATCAAATGAACAACCAGCATTCATCACAAGCTGTTACGTCATTCTCTCACAAGAAGTATTCTATCTCAGTAACAGTTCATATGGTTTTTATTTATAATTTTTCAACCCCTTACTCTTTATCTTCATTTTGCCTTTCTGCCATGCTGTCCTAGGTATTTAAACTGGCCTTATAACCATTATGGAAAGCCTCTCACAAGAAGTTAGAAAAGTGCTAAACCTTCATACCTTTCTGTCCTCCTCTCCTTTTCAGTCTATGAAAGAAAAATGTGCCAAGTTTATTTTCCCAATAGGGAGAATGCCAAGTTTTGTGTTGCTGAATAAGAAAAAAGTGGGTTACAGAGACACAAAGGCCATTTTCTAAAATTTGTGAACATTTATGCAGCTTTTATTTATCACGTATTTTAAGCTATAAACTTTCATCCAAACATAATTTGAAATGGTATTTGAGATGTAACAATTTAGCTCTTTTAAAGCAGTAAAAGACTTGTGTAAGTAGTAGTCACTGTAAGCCCTTGGTGGGAGGAAGAAAGGGAGAAGGAAAAACACAAAAGCAATTGACCCCACCGGACATGAAAAAAACCTTGAAAATGAAAGCTCTAGAAATTTTCCAATACATGTGCACTGAGTAAGAGACTACATTTATTTATTTAATATACTGGCAAATATGTTCTTCTGCAATTAAATGGGGTTTGTGGCCAGCCACAGCTGCTGACAGAGTTGAGCTATAATTCAGCATGAGGATAGTATGATGGAAGTTCTCCTTGTGCATTTGTTTGTTTATTTATATTTCAGAAGAATTGGTCAGCAAGATTTATTCAGAAAGAATAAAAGACTATCAATAAATTCTTTCTGATGGGGATTTGACAGCAGAGTTTACTTATCATGTTGCTTTCAGAATTTCTGTTTCAGTACTTTACATGCTTAATTGAGAGACTAAATTGTTTATCCCCAATTTCAAAATATTTTAAAGTGGTTCAGAAAAGGTATTGGGGGGATATGTGACCATCTGTTTTCTGAACCCAAAGAATCATTATCATTTTACCAAGTTAGGGCCATTTTTCTTTTGTTGGTCCTTTTGAACACGATATATTTATCCGAATAGGACTATGCCTGCCCAAACTGGAACCGATAATGAACCTTTAGATTCAATAATTCCCAAGCAGGCCTTAAAATAAAACAGCTCTATAATCTATGCAGAGAAAGAATGAAGCATTTGTGTGATTCCAAAGACCTTGGTATGCCAGATGAGGGATTTGCTTTTATTCATTGTGGTTTTTTCAGACAAGGCAGGACGATCTTTGAACTAAGTTTGATTTTTTATGAAATTAATCAGAAAAAGTCCTAGCTTTTGATGTGTTGAGATAGCAAAGGAAAGGCATGGGATGGAGGCTTTAGGAGGGCTAAAACACCACATAAAACAATCTAGTTTTTATTCCCATTCCTTATGTTGTAAAAGCTCCAGGAAACACAATGAACTGTGTGCCCAATTCTCTTCAACTGCTCATCCCACACAAAATTAAGGCACCAGTAAAGTCCCAGTCTGACTGTACTAATTGTTGACTACTTTTAACAGTTTCCAAAATGAAACCAATGTAATTTGCACAACTTACTTCAGAGGATCATTGAGGATTTGTCACAAATTTTTCAGCACTGCTCTAACCATTGCCTTCACTGAGACTGCTAAATGGGGTTTTCAGAGCCCTGAATAGACAGACTCTTAAGGATCTGCTGCTTCTGCTTTTTCACTCGCTCTTCAGCATATAGCAAAAATTACCACTCCACACTCTCACAGATATCTCTGCTCAGAGGTGAAAGTCACAGATGTTTAATGTGGACTTCAGTGAAGTGTGATAGAAACCTTAGTCCACCATACATAATGATTTCTCAACACACCAGCAGGTTTTTTTACCAGCAAGAATGACACACCAGCGGTTTGATAACAGCATTTTTGCTGACGCAGTATCTTTATGTCCTGAATTTAAATGTGAAGGGCTCATTTCTCTCTTTTTCTCATATCCATTACTGAAATTTGTTAGATAAGGCATTGGCTGAAAACCTGTACAATTTAAAGCTGAAGTTTGATTTCTTCTGTGGACCATGGGCTATCCTAGACTATACCATGAAGCCTTGCTATTTTCAAAGAGCTGCACTGCTGCAAAAGCAGGGTATCAGTTCTGTTGCTTCTAAGCAATATGGCAAATCCTTCCTTCAATCTTTGTGCTCTAGTGAATTCCATGTATCTAACCAAGAGCCGATGGATGACAGGTTTCTATGCTTCTACATTACCTGGGTGATCAGGTATAAATTAGTCATTAGCAGAGCAAAACCATCTCTCCTGGCAGGATTTGATTGTTCATTCTCAAAACTGCACGTAGATAGTTTAACACCTGGGTAATCCATGTTATGTTTTTTTTTCCATCTCCGTTCACAAGGCAGACAAGGGAATACCTCAGTGAAGACTCCCACCTTGGGCTTCATCCTGAACCAAAGCTTTAAGCATCTCTGGAGCTAGATATCTTTGGGCTTTACATATGGCCCAAATGTAAGTGTTTATAGACTTGGAAGTCTTTAGTAATTTGGAGAATGTTATGTGTGTGTACAATGGTGCTCCAGAGATTTTTTCAGATTAGGAGCATACAGAGGAATGGTATGTGCAAACTACAGTAAAAAAAAAGGTTTTTTAATTATTTCAACTGCTGTAAAACCATCCAATTTTCTAAAGTAGTACTTATGGAAATGTAGGTCATTTAACAATTGGCCATCATTACACCAGAACATACCAAAACACATGCAAGGCTTTTCCAGGGAATTTGAGAGAAAGAGTTGAGTTGTCAAAGAGGTCAACTCAGAAAATTAATCAGGCACTTAGATTAACAGTCCTTTAGTTTTCATCCATAGAAACCAAGCTGATCTCCTGTACTACTTCCTTTCAGCTAAAGTGGTCCCCCAAAAATCTTTTTTTCACATAGAACTAAAATGTTTCACAATGTAAGCCATGTCTACCGGAAATTAGGTATCTTGGCAATGTTTTATGTTTTCACTTATTCTTGAAGTTCTGAACAGAAAATCTGGATCAGTTCTTAAGTTTCTCTGTATGTGTTAAGCAGGACACATAATATATTGCACAAGTTACTTTTAAAATACATTTTGAAATACCTTCTTAATAAGCATCATAAATACACTAAAACTCCTACTATATAAATTTAAACCTCAAGATTATATAAGCAACCAGCTGGATACACTATATCCTCAAATAATAGTATGCTTGAAAGCTATGTATAATAATGAAGAGGTATATTGTTTCAACAGAAGGCAAAATTACTTAACTCTTTCACTTCTGTGGTACCAACATAAAGCAATAAAAGGCACCTGTTATTTCAGAAATTTGGTATGCTTCTAGTGGTTCTTTGTGACCCTTCCACTGCTTTTACAGAAAACAGAAAAACAAGTTTTAAATCCTTGTTTCCTCCATGCAGTTTGGGGGAGGGGGGAAGAACATGTGCATATTCTTATAAGCAGTCTTCTTATATGTAGCATCTGCAAGTAGTCTGCTTCAGAGATTGAAGTCAGACAGACCCCAATCTTCATCATATGCATCAAGAACTGACATTGGTGAAGAAGAATAGCTGTAGGAATTGACTATCTATTTTTCTCTGGGTTCTGTAGTACCTCATGATAAAATGTATAAATTCACGGTTCCCCAATTATTTTCTGAGGGGAAAAAATAGGCACACTTTTAATTTAAGTCTCCCTCTCTTTACTAAGTTTTGGCTTTTCCAGATGGAAGGTATGACAACATAGACCTCTTAAACATACATTTTCTTTTATGGTGTTTGCTTTTGGTTTTGGGGTGGCAGGGGTTTTTTTTGGTTTTTTGGTTTGGGTTTTTTTGCTTTCTTCCCTATTTAATTTTGTGACATCATGTTTACCAACTCCAAAGTGGAGGAAGGTCAGTTTGACTGATGCAAGGATTCAGAGATCCTGGACTATGCTTGTAGGTAGCTGCAGTAAGTTCTGTGCTGTGCTTCACTCATGGCTCAACTTGTCTCAAGGTATTGATCTAAAATGACATGTCACTGTCAGCTGAGCCATTGTTTTCAATTCTTTGACCAACACAGAAGTATTTTTCAGCATTGAGATAATTAATATGTAATTATAGCATTGTGTTAGGAGATTGTGATGTTATGAAGGTGGCTTTATGATCACCAAAGAAATAGAAGAAAAACTGTCAGGGATATGAAAAATAATAAGCTCTTTGATTTAAAATTATAATATCTATAAGTTATTATTATTATAATTGTTGTTGTGGTTGTTGTTGTTGTTGTTATATTGGGGAATCAAAGCCAGCAACATCTGAAATGACAGACATGTCTGTATTTGATATTAAACCAGTGCCTTCTCCTTGAGTTGAATATCACATAAAGGACATCTGTCACAAATATTCTATAATAAACCTCTCACAGCCACAACAGAAGGAAAATGGCTGTGACATGAGAACATCTATATTTTGTGGTCAGTGATAACAGTATTTTCCATCCATAGATCTCAAAAATGGAGAAAACATCCTTGACAAAAGAGAATTCTTTTACCTGGTCCTTTGGATTTGATCCAGAAGAAAGGTCGGCTGGCAGCCAGTCAAATCGCAGGTTTGAAGTTGTAAAAATCAAGTCAATATAAATACTTAACTTGAGGCTCACCATTCCCAACTACAGTGTGCACGTTAACACAAAGAAAGAGGTATCACATCTGAGAAATTAAAGGCTTTGCTCTAGTTTTACTTTGCCTGACCACAGGCTATAAGGTTGAAAGCCCTACCTTATCAGGTCTGAAAGCATTGTCCGTAGTGAATTTTGAACTTTCCTTTGAAAATATCAGCATAGTCAGCAACTGCAGTGTTTGAGGTGTAGGAGGCTTTTAAGGTAAATGACACCTTGTACGGGAATCTTTTCCATAGCACAGATCTGTAGAAACAGTGAAATGAGTGGAATGGTCGATATGCAGCAGTATTAGCAGCACTTCATCTGCAAAGCAATTCAGTAAAAGAATTCCTGCAAAGGAATCAGGGTCAAGCTAGACCAAAATACATGGGGTTTTTTTAATCAATTCTTAGTTCTGATTAGGTTTATATGGCAGATAAGGGTTTCCAGTTACACTTTCCTTGAAAAACAGCTTCAACATACACCTGTTGAGCTCAACAGGTATCAAAGTAATAAATTGAAGTGTGGCAGCTGGAGTGCACATGTATAGCAATGCAGAGCCATGGGACCTGCCAAACATGCTCAGCTGAACCAGACCTGTGTGGGAAGGTCATCATGGCACAGGACAAGCCAATGGGCTAAATGCAGCAGGAGCATACTGAGTTTTTTCTGTGTATACACATCCACTCTGTGCATCCATAGTAATAATTTATCTGGGATATACAGAGATCCTGTATCCAGAAATGTTTGTAGCAGTGTCCGCTTTAGCAGCATTGCAAATGGTCAAAAGTTTACCCACAAATATAGGGCTAACAATGATTTTTAAGTGGAGCTGACCACAGCACATATAAAAGGTATACACGTATTTCTTTTTGGAGCCACCAAAATCTACTGAACA
Organism: Pseudorectes ferrugineus; assembly: GCA_008033365.1. Classification (NCBI taxonomy): domain Eukaryota; kingdom Metazoa; phylum Chordata; class Aves; order Passeriformes; genus Pseudorectes; species Pseudorectes ferrugineus. The sequence goes on from QWTY01020982.1 coordinate 5,655, forward strand.
TATGGTGTAACTTTAAAAGAAAGAAAATTAAAATTTTTTTTAAAAATAAATAAATAAAATTTTAAATTTTTTTTAAAAATTAAAAACCACAAAAATTATTCTAACACTAACTGACCACTGAAATATATTACTTTTCCAGTTTAAGTGCTGTGAATATTGATTATAATGAAGGTATGCAATGACAAAATTAACCAGTCATCATTTTCCCTGTTGTACTCTGGCTTTCTTTCATATGTAATACATTTAGAAAACTTTCTTCCTTAATTTCTAAGACCTTTTTTTTAAATTAAGAAAAGAAAAAGATTTGGTATTTGGTTTTGATTAGCCATATCCATAACAAATCTTGCTAGTACTTCTGGGTACAGTTTTACCTCAGACCATTGATTCTGTCAGACTGAAGGCTCATGGAAATCTGATTTTCAAAATGTCATCTTTTTCTGCCACATTATTCTGCCATTTTTATGACTGTCCCAAAAACACAAGAAAAACTTTAAAAATCCAGACTATCAACCAATAAAACTGAAAAAATGCCAAGCTACTTTCTTTCCTTGGAGTACCAAACTCAGAAATATTGGTTTGTGCATTAACAGGATGACTATATTGAATTTATAACTGCTTATGTTTTTAATTCATTGTTAATAAGCCAAGGTACAGCACCTTGACTATCGCCAGCCTAATAAAGAACTGTAACCTAAAGCCTGATTGGTCTTGCAAGAAATGGAGAGAACTCAAAATAAAAACCCAGAAGGCTCCCTTACATTGTATAACAGCAATGTGTTTTCTGTCGCAAATGAACTCAGACTAAATTGTGATTTATTCTGATGGACGGGCTACAGATAAGAAAAAAATGTCATCTGAAAACCTTCTTCCCCCAAATGCTGGCTTCCCCCAAATGAAGGTCCTTCCTTCAGAAGTAACTTCTGGAAAATTTCTTGATTAATAAAATCTTGCAAATAAACTTTAAAATGACGGCTTTGTTATTGCTTTGGCACAATACATTAACAACACAGCGAGCTCTGCCAAACTGTGAGTATTCTTTCAGGCGGATTATGTCCTTGTTTACATATCCAGCTGCACTTGGGACGTGTCCGTGGTGGTGCCTGAACAATGTCCCCAGTGGGGGTGCCCATTAGGGGAGGGTATACTAATGGAGGGTATGCCATTTACTTTGTTTAAATTGAACAAGAATGCTCAGCGGTCCTCTGATCCTGAGGGAAAGTGTTGGAATCCTGCATTTTCTGAATCCTGTTTGGATTTGTTTAATGGGGATGTTTGGATTGCTCAAAAAAATTTCAGCCCACAAGATTGTTCTGGAAAGTCACTCTGAAGTATTTCATGCATTCTGTATGCAAGTGAACAAGTGTGATGTTATTTACACTGCACTCCTAAATAAGGATTATGTAGGTGAGTAAAAGTTTATATCGTATTCTTCTTAACTAAGCATGTGTCTTCTCTTTGTTTTACTGCTGCTTACTTTTGGAAGAAGTCAGACTTAATGCACATGTTTATGCCATGTCTTCCTGAACTTTTCCAGTTCCTTCATGAGCATGTGGACAGAAAATACCAAAATGAGAAATACATGGGTTTATTTTCTTCATGTATGTAATTTATATTTAAGGAAAGTAGGTAAGTTGTTAAAAGAAGGGCAATCAAATCAGTAACTCCACTGCAGAAATACAACCATTTTACAGTACTGTGCCTATAAACTGTTACTGCTTTCTTCTTTCAGTTCCTTACAGTTTTCTACTCTTGAATATGAAAATTTGTAACAGTGAAATTCATTATGTAGCAGGCCGAAAATTACTAAACCCGAGTTACAATTCAGAAACAGTGCAGCCAAAATGAAGAATTCCCTAGGAAAATACAGGGATTTTGTAGCCTCCAGTAGGTGTTCAAATGTATTAAGATTGTTTTTCCTTTTCAAGTATCTAGGTCTGCCTTTTGCATACACATGAAAAACTGAGATGATTAAGTTGTTTAGGTGATATAGTGAATTACTACCAAGGCACAGACATACTCCATTCCCAACCAAATAATGACATAATACTGCAGTGTTTTTTTAAGATGTTCATCAACGTTGCTGACAGCAGCAGACTTGTGACGAAATCCTAGCTTTGGTGAAACGAACTGCAGATCTCCCACTGACCACTGATTCGCTCTTCCCCGCTTCTCCCCTCTGCAATCATTAAACAGCATATCATTAAGGCTTGGTTCAAAAACACTTCATCATCCCAGCTACTCTATCCAACTACTTATAGTACAAATTATTATAAAGGCTTCTTCCTTTCTGGTCTATGAAGCTCTCACAAAAACAAAAAGAAAAAACGACTAGGTTTTTCTCACTGTCCTGATAAATGAGCTTCTTATAAAATACCGTATATGTGCCAAGATCATTCTGTCCTAACAAATTATTTACATGAAGCTGAGGTCTGGACTGTTCAGCTGTCCTCCTCCATGAGGGAGACAGCATCATCTCAGAGAAGCACTGGGCTTCAAATAGCAGGTCTTCAGAAAGACCAGTAACACCGCTCACATGGGACTGGTGAGTGACAAGAGTCTGTGGCACCATGGGAGTGTGTGACAGTGCCCAAACTGAGTGAGGCAGAAGGTGAGAATAATGCAGGCTCATGCCTGTAGGCATTCTCTGCAAAGGAGAGGGATTCACCCCAAGAAGATGTAAATGCTGTTCACTGTCCTTTTCAAGCACCACCAGAAATACCTTCAAGCACCATTTGCTGATTATGGATCTCTTGCTCTTTACGTGCATTCCCTGATGTGTTCCATACTGTGTTCTGCATTACAAAATTTGCATTATCCTTTGGCCTCTGGGGTGGCTCTTCCCAGGAGTTTGGGCATGTTTTAGCCCTTTGCTGCTCAGAGCTTGGGTTTCAGCAGAGGTTATTGGAGTGACCTGCCCATAGGAAGCTCTTGCCTTGCCAATTCATCGGCTGCATAAGAGCTGCTGTACGATTATTCCCTCAGGTAGTGGTTACAGCTCATTTGTCAGTCTGAATTTAAACACTAATGCTATGAAGGATCTTTCAGTATTTATGCTGTGCCTCATTGAAGGACAAACCATCAGCTACTGTATATCAAAGGATAGACCATTATGAAACCTAGCTACCAGAGGACAGATGTCTTGGTGAACGGGTGTTAAGCCTTTCTCATTGACTATAATCCTACTCACCAGGACTGACTAAAAGCTGTTAATCGTGTGTCTCCTACAGCATCTGAGAGGAATTGGGCTTCTCCTGCCGCTGGGCAGGCTGACAAACAGTTGTCTGAGCAGGATGCCTAAGGACTGATGGTTCAGGGTGACATCAAAAACTCTTTGACCTCTGCAGGGGTCCACCATGGCCAGGAGTAAGGATCACTGATACGCCTGACTGCAGTAGTATAAGACATGTTTAATATTGATGGGCTTGTTTCAGAATAGAAGTTTTCTTGGAAATCCCCTAGGATTCTTCTGATGTTTTATGAGCTCAAGTTCTCATAGGCAGAAAAAAAAATGTAGAAAACAAGGTAATTTAGATATTAATTGCTAATGCTGTGATCCTTTACGGTAGAAAATAAACAGTTTGCTTTATATGTCCCTGCTTGCCTCACTAACCACACAAATACAAGGAAACCTTCTAATAATGTGTAATATCTGGGGACATGCCATTTTCCTGTGATTGCACTGCTCAGCTAAACTCAGGCTTTAGTACTCAACATCTCAGCTGCCTCTTCTGATTGCAGAGGGTAACCTCATTTAAGCAAGAGTCTACCCACCAAGTATCCTACATTTTATGGTCTCATGCAGTAGCTACTATATTATGTACCATGTCCTGTGAAGCCCTAGCCAGGCAACAAAAATCACCCTTCAGACCCATTGTTCCCTTCACAATTTCAGCCTGCAGCATGGATGCTAAAAAATACTGTGATCTTCTATGCAAGTGTAGGATGAGATCCTGCAAACAGATGTGCATACACAGAAAAGAATGTATACAAAAAAAAGAAAAAACAATGCTCTCTGCCCAGAATCTGAACCCAAGAGATTTTCATAGATTTAGGCTTTCTGGTTATTATGGCCTCAGGCCCCTGTTTGCCCTGCTCACATTCACTCATTCTCTGTCCTTAAAAAAAGGCAAAGGAGACCATTCATCCTGCACTGACTCACCAGCATAAAGTACTATAATTCACTGAAGACTCTGTTGAGCATCAGTATTAAAAAAAAAAAAAAATGGGGTCCAGTTTAAGGAAGAATGTGGACTAACACAATCATTGCAGCAATCAGGTTTTTAACAAAAGATAGCTGTGATTCTCCTTTATTTGGATGATACTTTTACCTCTGGTATTTCTAGGTAGTCCTCAAAGTGATGGAAGATGTACGAGTTGTGAGGGTGACATGCGTTTTCAGGAGGAAACTGGTGCCCCCACTGCTCACAAAAGCAATGCATACTAACCACAAACATGCTCACCCTGTTGCCCTGCCAGCTGAAAAAAAAAGGTGTTAAGCAGCAGCTGTCAAGCTACAAAGGAAAAGGTGGTTCTTGGGCTGGGAGAAAAAAAATTGTTAATAAAAACACAGCACAAAAAGCAGCTCTTCCAGCATTCCTGACTCACTTCTTTGAAACTCTTCAGCATTTTTGGCTTTATAAGATTCAGGGCAATTTATTATTCAGCCACTGCCTATGTGAACTGAACCCAAAAAAAAGGAGAAAAAGATTAATTCATTTCTCCTAATATTTCCAGGAATCCTTCTGGTCAGGCTCAGCTGGGGACAGATGCAGTAGTGTCCCTGATGTCAGGGGGGAGGGAAGACTGTACCGTTTGGGTGGTGCTAATTGGAGTGAGGCAGCCCCCTCTGTGCACACCGGTAAATCTGCTCATCTCAGCTGAGAGGCTGTTAGCAGTTGAGTTTGCACATCGAGGCCCAGATTTTGACAGGTACCCTCTATTGCAAATATTGGTAGTTAAGCATCTAACTACTCAATTGCATGTATAATTCAGGTAGGTACATGTATAATTCAGGGAGTTCGCTATCCAAGAGACTTTCTAATTTTTGTTCCCTGTGGTGTTCATGAGCACAAAATTGTAGATGATTTTTTTATTATTATTATTTTATTTTTGGTGCTGAAAAATGTGCTGCAAGGAAACAACATTGGGATGAAGCCCATCTGAAAGTCTGCTCCCCAGTGTGTCAGAAACAAATGTAGATTTTAATGTAGTGCTCTGTTTTCAAACCTTGGAGCCTGATTCACTACTGCATTACACCAATATGAAATCAATCACCTTGTGCTGATACACAACTGGATTAACCCAGAGGTGAATGAAGCTTATTGTTTGCAAGTGCCACTTGCTGAAGCAAGGACTATCTATTAAGAAAAAAATATCCTTAACCCCATGAGGAAATCTGGAAATTTTAATGGCTAAAATGTGAATAAGAATACTAGACTACATTTCTAGGTCCCTTTGTTTTTACAGTACAAAATTCCCAGTATATGATGAAGAATATACACAAGTCTGAGCCAGGTCATAATTTAGCATAAAATAAAACAAGACATTTAATCCTGAGGAAAAAAATGAGAACAGTAGAACTATCAAACTATGTGGGCAATTTCCCTGTGCTCAAATTGCATTTTCTCCCTTCAGTGTTATACGGAAAAGGGTCTTGCCCTCTAGATTAGAGACTTTTGCATTAGAGGAAACTAGGTTATGTCTTCCACTGTCAGAGATAAAAATTATGAGCTGGAGTGCACTTTAGCCAGTCACTCTGAAAAATGTTAGCCCAAGGGGGTAATAATTAGAACTGTTTTTGTCAGGTGACTGCATTTTAAGCAGTGATGTGTCTAAGAATCTAGATGAGGGGGTTGATATAAATATAAATATAAACATTTTTTCGGCAGAACTGTTGCCAGTGTTTTTTCTTTCAGGTTGGTGGGTTTTGGTTTTTTTTCAAAAGTAAGCACTTTTCAGAAATTATCTACTAAAATTTAATACTGCTTAGCATTATGGTGACCTCATAATATTTCCTTCAGAAACCAGTAACTCAGTGCCGTCTGTGAATTTCATACTTAGAGTGAAAAACTAGCCCATTATTTCTTATATTTTCAAGCATATATGCATAGAAAATGCAGCAAATAAACAGCACCTTATTATTTCTTCCCCTAAAAATGTAAAATACATTCAATTTAATGTAATGGTCTTAATTCATCCCAAGAAAATAAGCTCTGAATGGGAGAAGATATCTTAATTAGTGTCTTGATGATAAAATAGTTCTGCTTTACTTCTGAGAACTATGTTTGTTTCTGTTCATTGTCTCCAGGTAAAGGGAAAAGCAAGACCAAATTTTGGGGGTAGGTAATTTTTCTGGAGCCAAACTGGAGTCTGCTGAAATGAACATGTGCTGAAATCAGATGTTGAGATCCCACAGGTGGGAGTGGATGGCTCCTATTTATGCAGGTGTGTCCTCCCACACAGAGCAACCCTCAGGGCTGGAGGCTCAGCATACTCATCATGCTATCCTCCATGCATTTCAGAAAGGACCAGAAACAGCATCATTTCTCTGTTTAGCATTTACATAAAGATGAAAGGGCTTTAATTGATGACAAGAACTTTGTTCTTGTTTTAATAAAACTTCTCAGTCTTTGATTACCAAACTTATTCCCCAATAATTAATTTATTTCCCTTTTTTCCATCTTGTGAGTGTTTAAGAAATTGTGCTAACATGAAGACAGCTCCGAGCCTGGAACTGCTCTCTGCTAGAGCTAGCAGAGAGGATTTATGATATCAGTGGCTCTGTGCCAGGCTCTAAATACTGCACATCAGTTCTAAAAGTAGGATCAACTAGAAGTCCAGGCTGAAGAAAACAAATCTAAAACTGTAGTCCATAGACTTTTAGCAATTGAGAAATCCCAGTGGAGATGGGAATGAGGGACCATTAGTGCTTCCTTTCACTGACAGGATGGTCAGGTTCCCTAGCTCAATGTGAAAACATTTCCTAAGTTCTTTCTCACCCTGCCACCCTATAAAAAAACCTAAATAGTATATAAAAATTCCAATATTGCATGGAAGAGGTATGAAGTGTAGACTGGATGTCTAAATTTGAGTGTACTTATTTGCCTTTTGCACCTGCAAAGGCAAGATTCAGGTCATTTTTAAATTATGTGCCTGGGCCAAATTGTTTTTGCATTTCTTCTGGGAAATAGTTCCATCAGTTTCAATAAGTTACTTGTTTGCTTACAGTGAACAGGATTTGCTTTTATGTCATTTCTACAGACAGGCAAAGACTTTATTTTTGATTTACATTTGATATAGTCAATCTTTTATATCCATTATTTGTTTAGAATCAGTGTTATTTGTTGCTAATTTCTGAATCATTATCAAATTAGCAAAACAAAATTAATTTTTGCTCAAATATGTAAAATATCTATCTCTTTATTACTAAAAATGAACAAGAAGGTTCTAGAAATTCTGCAAACTGTTATTTAGCTTCATATTTGTTTTTAAAATACTTTTAAGCATGTCAACAGCATCCTACTCCTAAACTTTTATCCACATATGTTTATAAATTTTCTTCCTCATATGAAGACATAGACACAACTCAAATATGAATCCCTGTCCTTCCTTTTTTCTTCTTTTTTCTTTTTTTAAAATAAGTGCTATAATAGACCTACCCAAGGTTATTATTTGTCCTTGCATCTTCAATGAATCCATGGTAAGACTGTTTTTTGTTACTCTGCCACAGCTAAAATTGCTTAGTTCCTGCTACCAATAGGACACATGATTTTTCAAGAGAAAACTTCCAAGTTTCATCGGAAAAGAACATATCACACCTGATGCAAAGTGAATGACTATTAAAATACATGGAACATATCCAAAACTACCTTAAGAAAAATAACCCCACATAAATCTTTTTTTTTATGGAAAGTTTCTAAAATGCTGACCTACTTCTCCTGAAAGCTTAAGTATTTTGTTCTGTTAGTCCCAAGAAATTTTAATTCCTTTATTAAATGTATTTACATGCATATAGCTGTTGAAATAGTCTTTATTTTGGTCAAGGGATTTTAAAGGGAAATGTTAATTTTATGTAATTGTTTTATGTTTACATTTAGGACAGGATACGCATGGGATACACCAGTAAATAGCATCCCAAAAAAAACCAGGAATTTTGCCCATGGTTTTCAGACCAAGGAATGTATGTCTATGGCATTCTGATGGAAATCATTCCTTTTGGGGTTTCCAAACTTTATATCAATCCACTGTTTGGGTCTGGGGTATAACCTAAAATTAGCAAACAGATGCACTGGAGAGTCTTGGTTCATTGGTATCTTCAATAATCTCATTCTTGAAATAAATTCATTTTGTTTCTGAAGAATTTAGTAGGATTTTTAGCCTTCTGCTAAGGGTTTCCAAAGCTTGCCCCACAAATCCATGCCACTTTCTCTCTGAAAATGGAAGCCAAGGAAGGGGTTTACTGAAAGAACTACAGATTTTCCTTGAAGGTTTTTCCATCCCAGGACTTCTGCCCTTTTACAGTCCATATTCCTGGCCTAGCATCATGTATTCTGGTCTAGAGAATGTTAATACGAACAAGTTAGTATGAACAAGTTTACAATATATGTATGAATGCATTATTTAGAAATTGTTGTTATTTGATTATGACTAGATACTGGAATATTAGCTAAGCATAGTTAAAGCATTCTTTGATTAACACTTACATTGTAGTTAAGATTATTTCTATGAGATATCATGGATTGAAATTTTTCAGGCTTTACATGCAATGACAGCCAAGCCATAGACAGATGTTTGTGTAGCTACAGGAGTCACTTCACTTAAATAGTTGTTGTTGTCTGGGAACTTGAAACAGTTCCACCTACGTCAGCAGATATTTAGGGTAGATGAGCTAATCCTGATTCACTACAGCAGCCCCTAAGTTAACGCATCTTTTTGAGGAGTTTAAACTGATACCACTGACCCCATGCTGAAGCAAGTCAGGAGCATTAACCCATATCTGTACTGTAGGGAATGCCATCTTCCAGCAAAAGACTCAAACATGTAGATTGGGAATCCCCAACTGCTTTGCAAAGGGAACATACTTAAATTATCACTGTCAATCTTCCAAAGGCAACACAGTTGTCCTCCTTGTCTCACAGCTCTTTTCTTATCTCTATGTACACTATTGATTAATGATTATGAATTTTCCTGATCACCAATCTTACCAAAAACTCCCTCATCCTTCCTATCTTTGGTCATTTCTTCATACCAAACACTATTACTAGTACCAGCATGTTTGTAGCTCACTGATTCGCCCTGGATGACTTTGGTCCACTAATGGGAGTGTACAAATACATATACAAAATAAGCTGGATACTTTAATATCTCATTTGCTGATCACAGCTCAGACACTGGGGTCTCACACTGCTCTTCTCTTGATGTTATAGAACTTATGTCCTACAGACCTACCCTGTGGCACTCAAACGAGTAGAGAAGCTTTGAGAGAAAACTCTCCTCAATAATGACAAGGCTAAGGTCAACCTTCAGTTTCAGGAGGTTGTTCTTCCCTTTCATAAAACTTGACTATTACAGTACATTTGTCTTTTTTCCACCTTCTTTTTACAAGCACTTGGAGTTGAATGAAGGTTCTTATTTGTCCAGTTATCATACAAACCTACTGTCTTCTGGAGTACATAACTTGCACAAATTGAAAGAGACACTGTTGTAATGTAATCCCCCTTTAAGTGTTCTTAGGCCTTTATAAATTCAAGGTAAGTGCCAAGTCTTTATGTGAATTTTCTCATAGCAAAGACTTCAGATTCTCTCTGTTTAGGAAAAAAAACAGTAAATAAATAAATGCTCATATGCTCACAATTAATCCTACCCTAACAACTAATGTATGCCCAATTAAAGACATTAGCTAAAGAACAAAGTTGCCTTGTCAAGCCTGTTATGAGAGTGAGTTAAAACCTCATGCTCCTTTTATGAGGAATGCAGTCATTTGTACATCAAGGGGTGTTAATCTGGCAAGTGCTTTAGGATCTACTGAGATGAGAGGTGCTGTAATTGAGAAAACACTGAAAAATGAGGCAAATGTGGGATTTGCAAGAGAGTGGTTTTCTTGCCAGTGTGAAGAGACTGTCATGGATTGTGCCTCATATCAACAGAACTGTGTGTTAACATATCAACAGAAGCTGAAGCAAGAACAAAATTGGTGTTAGTACGCAAAAGCACCCTTCTGTAATGAACTATATACTTTTCATTTATGACACAGAAAATAAAAGTGAAGGCTGCCTAGAAAAAAATGAGTATCTGAGCCATCCCAGAGAATGGGCTATTGCAGAAAAACATTCAAATACGTTTTTTCACAGATTGCACTGCTCTGAGCAAGTCCCGGGTTTCTCACTTCATAGACAAGACTCTAAAAAAAAAAAAACCACTCCACAACCTATTTTCTTACCTTAAGTCATGATTCAACAATCAGGAGAAATTCTATATCTTGAACAAATTTGTGAAAAGCAGAACTAATACATGATTGTGGTCTTCTGGCTCTTCTCAAACTGTCATGCCAACTCAGCAGCTGGTTTTGTGGGTTCAGTTTCAGGTTTCCAGAGAAAGCTACAAAGAATCTGAGACTGTGAATTGATGCTTTCATTACAGAGAATGGATTGATGTGGATTTTGTGACAGTTTGTGGTAGCATGGTGTGGGGTGGATTTTTTTTAAAGCCTTTTCAGGAGAAAGGTGTGACCCTGCTTGAACTTGCTTTAACCCTGCAGATAGTTTGATGTCATAGAATCTACACTATATGTCTTTCTATATCCTGGCCTTTCCTAATGTTGACAGTTGTTAGACTTTCATGAATTCATCTATTTGGAAGATATTTCCAAAGCATTTCAAAAGAACAAACAGGAAAACAGAAAAAAAAGTCAAGAAAATGCCGCCTTATTAAGCTTTCACTCTAATTTGGGTGGTGTCTTCTTCACTTCAAACACCTCACATTTACCAATCCGTACATATGAGTAAAAGTCTACACATAATATATTAAATAAATCAGGATTGACGCCTGTCACATAATTTGTGGACTCTTCACACCTGTTGTTTTTGAACTTAGAGCACAATCTCTGACATCACCATTGATTAAAATGGTATTAAACATTATTAAAAGGTCTGAAGGCCATATTCAAAATCTTTGGCTCTAATTTTACACTTAGGATTTGGTTATTTGTAGTTTTAGGTAGAAGACCAGTCAACAACTTCAAGAATCTTCTAGGTTATTCTTACATCCATGTCTAATTTAAAGGAAAAACAAAAAAAGTTGTGCTCTTAATCCTTTATATTCAAGATTGAGTTGCAGGACTCTGAGAAGGATAAATGGCTCCCCTTCTTCCAATCAGGTCCAAACACAAAAAATATTCCAAAATGTTCAGGGTACAAATCTTAGTATTTCCCTCCCTATGCTGGATGTTTAGCTGAGGGGAAATTGCTTTTAAATGAATGAGCAGTGCTTGGCTGGAGATGTGCATTGTTGCTCGCACTTCAGGGATTTAAACATTGTTTTGTGCAAAGGATGTTTTACAAAGTGAAGACTGCATGATCCAAGCTACTGGCTCTTCATTCAGCTGCATCCATGTTTAAACCCTCGTGCAGCACTTTGTCCAGTAGTGATTTCTGCAGGATGAGGAAAGTCTGTTCTCCAAAACAATTTGTGGAGAAAGTCATAGGCTGTAAGACTTGGCACAACCAACTAAGCAACCGAAAGGCAATGTCACTTTTTCTTTACAGTCCTCTAACATTAGAGGAGTGTGCTCTAACCCAGCTGCAGCATTCATTGAGAACCAAGATGTGTCAGAGAATCTCCCTGCTTCCCCCTAGATTTTTCATTTTCTCCCTGTTTGTGGGGTTTTTTTAATTAACTAGGATTCATTTCAGCAGAGAAGCACGTGTTTTGTCTTTTGTGTGTGACAATAGGTTTATGATGGCAGCTTTGTGCTACTTTTGAATTTTCTTTTTGCAATATGAGTAAGGTGAACTAATAAAGAGAAACCCTTGCTCTGTGATGATGATTTGAAGCTTCAATGCATGATACCTCTGAGACCAAGCATCTTGCAAGACTCACAAAGGACTGACTGGGTACATGCAAACAAGACTCCTAATAATCCAAATATTTATAATCCAGAGATGTTTGTTGAATAAATACACTGTCTCAAACTCAAGCATTTTACAAATCACCACTCTCAGGAAGCAAAAAGAAGCACTAATATATAACAGACTTATTCACTGTGTCTAGTGGCACATCTTTTTCTTATGCTAAAGCATCTATGAGACTCAGCAGACAACAGCTTTGATTTAGGATGTCAATACTTAGGTCTCTTTTTATTTGGTGCTGACTAGAATGACCAAAAATAACAAAAACTGGCATATGCATTCTGCATATGGTGCCTCGCTATTCAGACGTCTTGATTTCAGCCAGAACATAAAAGGAACAAAACTTTTTATTAAAAGGACATGTTAGCTGTTTTACCTCTCTATACAGTTACCTCTCAGATTGTTTTTATCTCGTGGATGCCTACATGTTTTAATTCTTCTGCTCTTTAGTTGAAAACTATCAATAGTTTGTGTTGTGTTCACACAACTCTGCATAAGCTCTGCACTGTGCTGATGACCCTAGTTCATCTCTAATTCTCTTCCTACCTCTCTGTTATGCCATCATTGTTTCAGGTGGCTGTTTTATATAAGTTTGACTCAAACATGTTTTTCTTCTCTATGCAACAGATAGCCATCCAGGAAGCTGCGCCTTATTCCAGAACCTCAGACAACATTTTAGATGATGCGGAAATAAAATCCCTGATGCAAGACATCTTATTAGAATATAAATACTAATTTTGGGAACATGGTGGGTACAATCTAGCTATTTCATAAGGCTCCAGGCTGATACATCAGTGATATGAAAAAGACAATTCCTAATAGCAAAGTAGATACTCTTTCAAAAGTAATTTTCAGAATAGCTAGAAACAAAGCTAAAAAATCCTCAGAAGCAATTTAATATTTAAAGCCAGAGTTTGGTTCTGAATAAAGCAGTTATTCAACTCTCACAAGCTGTATAAAATCATGATTCTAAATCAGATGAAGTTGCCAAGAATCTCATGGACTCTTTTTAAAGCACACAAAACAGGAGGATGATAGTTCAGGGTGGGGACTTTCTTTTGTATTTTTTTTTCAAATTCTTAAAAAAACTTCCATCCCATAAAAAATTATGTTTTCATACATGTTGTTTATGCTTTCAAAAGGGGCAGTGTACAAGTCCCAACAGTTCATCATACAGAAAGCATTTAAAACATTCAAGTTTTTCTATAAGATTAGCTTTCAAGAGCAAGAAATTTTTCTGAAAGAAAGTGCTTTTTTACCAACACCTTCCTATTTTGGAGTGGGTAAAAATGGTCTCCCTATTCTCGTGGGTAAAATGAACATTACCCCAGAGTTTTGGCAGATATAGCAAAAAACAGTGCTTCTTTCCAAGAATAAAATTGAGCAGGTCTGAAATGTTTAGAGCTTCTGATAAAACCTTCAGTGGTATGTTTCCTTACACAAAGCATTTGTCATAAGTAGCATGTCTGCTAGAGTATTATTGATGCCACTGGACTGAAATTGACTGAATAAATTATGCTGTTTACTGTTCAATAAAGATTAAAAAAAAAAAATAGAATAAGCACTGTGGGAAAACGGGAGACGGGCAAAAACGTATATCCAGGAATGTTGGTTGTCTTTAAAAAAAAAAGAGTTATCTTCTACATTTAAAGTTAATAAAGTGAATCTAAAGGGGAAAGCACAACTTACCATATGGACAATTCTAATAAGTGAACATTGTCAGCATTTTCAGTGAAATCAATTGGCTAAGAAAAGCTGCCAAATAGGTGTGAAATGAGGTGAAATTACTAGGGATACACTTCCTTTTAAGATACTTTGCTTTGTTCCTTGCAGTGCCGTGCTGTAAAAAAAAAAAAAATTAAATACTGGAGATGGAAAGGCAGCTATATTGATTTAAATTTGCTAAGGAAGTCTCGGAATCTATTTCCTCTTTCTCAGAATAAGTACATAATGTATATGTAAAGATATGCATGTGAAAAATAAATATTACATATATAATACCTTCAACTTTTCTACTCTTTATGTGTGAATCACAGTTTGTTAAAGTTACCACTATGTGTATTAGCATAAAACACATAACTTGAATTGTCAGTTTATAAAATTTTCAGAATGTATGATTATGGTTCTGTTCTTACTCTAAATTTTTACACAGCTTGTATGACTTATTTTATCTGTTGAAACATGGGTTTTATGTTAACACATTTTTCCCCTTTTTTAACACAAAAATTTAATACTCTGAGCCTATTGCAAAGGCAGACTTGCAGACCAAAGGATGGATGGATGAGGGTGCAGAAGGAGGGGCAGGGGAGAGAAAAAGCACGTGGCTCAGTTAAGCTGAAAGTATTTCACTGATAACTCAGTGGCTAAAAATATTGGAATTGTTTACAGGTTGCATAGTATATATGTTTGGCATATTTAAACAGACTCGTATCAGCTGCTCAGTAACCATTCCAGCAAAACTCCTTAAAAGAAATCAAGCAAAATCACAGGCACCAGTCTGCTATGCTGTTTCTAATTTGAAGGCAAATTCATCTCTGACATACAGCAGATTCCACGCAGGTGGAAACAAGCCCCTCGCTGTTCCTCTCTCTGCCAGTCAAATTATGTCATCAGTGAAGGATCAGTGGGTTTTAATGATACGGTGGCCTCCATACTGAGAAGTAGGTCCTCGCAGAGCAATATGCATAGCCAATAAAATGGTTGTCACCAAATTACAATTGACACTTAACATCACTAAATCTGCAGTGCAATTCCCTGTGACAGTTGTGTAGGTATATTAGAAGAAAATAATTTACTTCAAAAACAGCATGTGAATACATTTTCCTGAGAGGAATTCACGTCATATTTACAGTAGCCAAACCAAGCAGTCTCGAGGCAACCTTAATCTGGGAAGAGATCATAGATGCTTACATGTTAATTGAAGTATGATTATTTATGTGTGCAATAAACAAAGCTAGAGCAGTTGCTCTGTAGCTCTGTAGATCTAGCTCTGTAGATTTTAATTGTAATTGGGGATTTTAATTGTTTCTTGGTTTTAAATTAATATTACTCTCTTTTGCTTTAGGGTTTAAGAAAAATATAAATACAAAGCAACTCCTCAAATGAAAAGCGACACTGACTGGAAACATCTTGATGTTTTTCTGGACCAGAAGCCACATACAAGCATACAATTCTTTACTTCTCCTCCTTGCTCTTCCCACATAACCCACTGCTGTATGTGAATTTGAATATTTGGGTGCTTTAGCATGTATTACATGCTATGCACATTTGACTCCATAGAGGCTAATAGTCATGGGGAGCATCATCTCCAGACCACCTCAGTGGTGTTCTGTACCTCTTCTTCATCTGGGTGATTGTGTTGATTTTGAACAAAAGGTAGGAGAAACAAAACACTTTACTCTAGTTTACCTAATTTGATACATTCACCTGGAGCAGATTTGCAGGGAGAAGCTGCTCTGTCCTTATAAGTCATTACAAGGACATTATAATATGACCATTAAAGGTGTTCTCTCCCCAGGACGAAGTGGTTTGAATGCCTGATGGGATGGGACTGCAAAAAATTCATTCTAACTTTGTCTCCAGGCAATTCACCTTTGGCCCAATGATGATATGAGTCTTTCTGCTGGTGGGGAAGGTATAATAAGTCAAGTCAGGCAGTCTTCAGCAGGCAGAGGCCAATTTGTTAGCAGAATGAAGCAGGTGTAGCATCTTGTACTAGATAGCTCATCCCAGCATGAGAATTACCTTGCTGGAAGCCCTCAAGGTTGCACATGAAATATATGAGATGGGTGCTTCTTCTGCAAATGGCCCCTGTGTGCAGGTAAGCAAATTTATTTTAAAAACCCAAACATGACACTATGAATCAATAGGTGTGATATTTCCCCTTCTTGAAAATCAGCTGAAAAATTGTGTGAAGATGAAAAGTCTGCCCGAGCTCTCTGTGCACATAGCTGCCCACCTATGTTGGAATGCATTGTCCCAACACGAGGGTATCCCTCTTTTACCATCATTTCCTTTACAAACCATCAGATAAAAAATGAATGCAATTGAAGGCCAGTGTTCTTTGTCTTGTCCACTATCAGACATGAATAATTAATCAGGAAAATGACAACAGAACAACAAAAATTAAGGAAAAAATATAGTTGCAGAGCACAGAACTCCTTTACCCTTTCCAATCTAGGCTGAGTGAGCGCCTAGGTCCTTCAGCACCTTCCCAGGAGCTCAGCACATTACCCATAAGTGACTGGCTGGGAAAAGAGTCACTGAGAGTATGGATATGCTGCTGCTGCTGCTGCTTTCATTCTGTGTCAGTGGAGACAAGGGGCATCCTCAGCCCACTGTGGCTGGAAACCCTTTCTAGTACACCAGATCAGCAAAGATGACACAGAATTATTTGTCACAGCCATTTATCCTTGAGCACTCTTGTGTTAGCAGAGGAAGGGTTAGGTTTTGGCAAGGCTCTTTTGGAACAGCAGCTTTCAGAGCTCCTGGAAGCCAAATGAGAGCAGTTTATCTCAGGGCTGACTTTGAACATCCTAATGACAGCATCAGATTCCTGTATTTCCATGGGGCTGCTTGGTGCTGCAGCCTGACATGGTTGTTAGCTTAAGCAGCAAAAGAGAGGACTCCATATGTTTTGAAATTAGAAAACAGTGACCAACTTTGGAAAGATCTGTCTCCAGGGTATTCCAAAGGGAGTTAGAATGACAGCATGCTTGAGCTTGAGAAGAGTTTTACTTTTTCTTACAGTGACTCACAGGAACACACTGGATCACTTGACAACACGGTTTCTGTAAACAACTTAAGTGGCACAGAGTTACAAGTGATGGCGCTTTGCAGAAAGTTGTCCTCAGCTCTCAAAGGCAATACCCACCAGGGTCCAGAGGTAGTAATCTTCATGGAGCATTGTGTACCAGAAGAGGTTTCTTCCAATCTGCTGCCTTTGTTGTGTTTAGGACAATATCCCCTTGCATTTGAGGTTTCAGTATAACAATTGTTTTATAGCTGGCTCCACAAGCAATCTATAAGCATCTTTTTGGAGCTTTTATAATTCCAGTAATTCAATGCTCCATAATTTACCTGCTTTTTCAGAGCTGCTGAGCAACTGCAACTGATATTGAATCCCAACATAAAAAAGTGTCCAAATGAGATAAGAAAGGTGAATTTCATTATTTGTCTGAATGTCATTTGAAATTTTTCTCTCAGAGAGGTTGCAGAGGAAAGGCATTTGCAAGGGTGTCTGTTTGTGCATGGCAATGCCAAAACTGTGCAAAATGATATGCACGTGTACCTGGAGCATCTGCCTGGAACTTGATGCAAAGGCAAAAGAAAAATATCATAAGCCAGGGGCAGATGTGGGAAGTGCACTTGAACATGAATAATTTAGAAGCCAGAAATGACATGCACTGCACTCTTAAGCAATAACTGAAGAACTTGCACTAAATCCTTAATAAACTCATTAGAAAATGCTACAATTCTGTTTAGAAAACACCTATTCATCTTAATTGGCATAGGCTTGTGTATATCCTAGCAAACACAAGTAAAGTAAAGCAAAAGCTTAAGTGACAACAGGAGGAATGTAATTTCTCTGCCTCCTATGCTGCCAAAGAGGGTTGTGTCATTGCTGCCTTCCAACCTGAGCTTGTTTGTCACACAACACATGGCCTATTACCTCATTACCTCGTGAGTCTCACTGGCAGAATTTCTACCCTTAAGATATCTTCCTTTGTTGCTGAGATTAGTAATACTGCAAGTGCAACTTGTGAGGTCTCTGGTAGGAATGCTCTCTTTTTGAGGAATGTTTATTGTTGACTGTCAGGGAGTCTACTGTGCATATCCCTTGGCTGTCATTGCTTCTCCAGTCGCCTATTTAAAAATTGTTAAAACTCACAAATGCTCTACAGAAATAACTGGTTACAAAAACTCTTCTGACCCATTCCCCAGCTCTTGGTGAAACATCTTATCCCACAGTTACCCAGTATAACTTCCTGTTTACCCCTCTTACTTTATATTTTACATTCACTTGCATTCACTTTTCAGCCTGTTACGCCTGCCTGGACCTCCACGAAACAAAAACTTGTCCAACATCAGCTCTGAATCTTAAAAAGCTTAAATGTGGATGGATTGTGGGAGTTTAAACCTGCTGTTCATCTCCTGATGTTCTAAACCACACCTTGAGTTAGTGACAGCAGTGGTTTGATTTGGGATGCTTGGTATTTCTAGACAGGGCCAGAAAATTACATTGTTGGTCTAAATTTCTCAAGTTTTTTCTGGCTAAAAAGATCCTAAAAATAGCAACATATCCTATTGGACAATACTTTCAAATCATTGCAGGAAAAGACAGCATTTCCCAGAAGACGCTGAAAACCTTCCAGAAAGCTGGTACACACTAAAGTAACAGAATTTGAAAAACAGGGGAGCACAGCTGAATGTAAAATTAGAAAAGTTTGTGTTTCTGCTCTCACTTACAGGACGTGGGGCACAAATTAATTATATGCTCAGGGTCATGAGCTTTATTTCATCTCTAAAACTTCCCTTGAACTTCAAACTAGTTTTTCCACCTCCCCAATCAGAAATGGTCATAGCAAAGCCTGCTAGACTACTAGTCCTATCAGTTCTGCTAGTCCTCCCAGCAAACTAGGTTATCCCTGGTCAGTCCTAAAGTACTGCTTAATCAAGTAGCCTTACTTTTATTTTGACATAAACATCAGAACAGATTTTAGATTCATAATCTATCATATGAAAAACAGGTTTATATCATATGAAAAAGTGTGCAATTTGTCTAATCAAAAGAAGCTCATGCCAGACAGATCTTTTGGAAAAGACAATTGACTCACTTGGACTAAAGAAATGAGACAAATCACTTCAACAAAGTACCTGGTAGTGTGACACATAAAAATCATTGGTGAAGCTGGAGGGGCAGGGGCTGGTGTGTTAGAAAAACTGATATCTGTTGAATTCAACTACTAAAACGGTTTAAAGTGAATTATTAATTTTGGGAAAAGTTGTTACTGAAATTTCTCAAGGTTACTTCTTAGGAACAAACTTACCTAAATCTCTCATTTAAGTTTAGAGAAAAAAATTGGTATGTGCTGATTACAGATGCTTTGGTGCCATCTTCAATACAGAGGGAAAACAAAAGATAATTTTGAAAGATTTTCGTGACCTTGCAGGCTGCAGTAGAATTACAGAATGAAATATGGTAGGAGAAGATGTGAGTTCAGAGTCGGATACTTTCAACACATTCCAGGAGAGTTTGTTGGGGGAAAAATGCAGCCACTTGTTGAAGATTATGCATACTGGACAAAAGTACTTTCTAGTACATATTATTGAATTTTAACAAAATGTTATGTTACATTCAGGAAGAGATTGCATTGCACTAGTAAGTGGCACCAGTTGTGCTCTGGAGTATAGCAAGGCAGAGAAAGGGGAAAACCCAAGATTTGGCCTCGGCTGCCCCTGTTCTCTTTGCGACTCACTGCAATCTGTAATGCATTTTCAAAACTCAGAAACTGTCATTGCAGCAGCAATGGATAAAGGTTCTTTATACTCTTTCTCTCAGCCTACTGGGTTCTCACATTAGCACAAGCTGGAATTTGGCACAGAGGGGCTGCTTTTTTGCAGAGATGCTTACATCTATTTCAGGAACATCTGCTGCAATAAAAAATGTGTGGCACATACTCCATGACTTGCCACATAATCCTCATGTGACAAATAACTAAATATAAAATAAATCTGACAAAACTAATAAACTACAGCAATGCCAGGAATAACAATCAATAACGTAACTCCTCTTTCAAGGGATGAAAGAGGAAGGTCACATTGTGGCTAATTGCAAACATTGCAACTCAAAACACCACCGTCATTGTGCAACTATAATTTTAACTTCATGCTCAGTCAGATCACATTAATAGTATGAGGCTCGGTGACCTTCTGCTAGTTGACCAAGATCTTAAACAATAAGCCAATGTAGTCATCATTATACCTTCTAGAACAGCGACTATTGAGGCCAATTTTTTTCTAAGGAGTCAATCAGACAATAATTGCTAATTGAAACTACATCACAAGGAAGTGAATTCTGATATCTGACAATGAATGCAAATATTTGACTTAAGCATATTAAAGGCAATTAAAAATCAGTGGTATATCTGTGGTGACATACACTAGAGGATGATTTAAGACCTGTACGTGAAGAAAATTTAGACAACAATATTGCAAAAATACAAAACAAATGAACACATTTTCATGTCTCAGATCCCCTTGCTCTATCTTAAAAACTTGGTGAGGCAGTTCAGGACTCAACATAATAAATATCAGAAGAACAATGCACCTATGTTTCTGCCTTCCACCCCTGCAACCTCTCTGATCCGTTAGGAAAAATAAAGTCAAGTCATATTTTCCTTCAGTTTTTACAGAATGTGCTGTGTACAGTATGGACATAAGGGTTAGCATGTATCTTATAGATAGCTGAATGTGTCAGATAGATGAATCAACCTTCTGTGACCTGATGCTATAGTGAATTATTAGATTATATGATATAAAATGTTCAGACATCCAAGGAGTTCTTGACTGCTCCATAGTAGCAACAAAGAATGAGAGAAGTCTTTTGTCATTACTACCTCTGAAGAAAAAAAAAAAAGGGGGGGGAGGGGTGGGTATTGTACAATATACACCTATTAATTTGTTTCATTTTAGAGAATAGGAAGCATTAATTATACCTGTCTTTTAAATTTCCCTTAAAATAGCACCACACTCTGGTGCCAGAAAGCATTAATAATTAATTATTGATTGAAGATAATTTATTAAATAAATAATTATTCAATTATTATTAAATTATTAATATTGGTTAATTTTTACTTTTTAAATTTTACATTCTGCTATCTATTGAGAAGTCAGGTCAATTAATGCTACATGTTGTTTGTATTTATCATTGTTACGTCTTAAATATGATGCTTGTAGCAACCTTTTCAGCAAAAAACACACAATATTGTGCTGATGGCCTGTTCTCTGTACTTGAGCACACTATTTGAATTTCTTTAGTCATCAGTTTTACATCTCATAGCAAAACCTAAGGATGAAGTGGGGGTCCACCACCCAGCTTGTAGAATAGATAAACATCTCCATTCTCTCTCAAGATTTGTAAGGGGGGAATGAATACACACCTAGACAACTGTTACTCAAAGACCAAAGGCAAAAAATAGCCAGGCAAGTAACCTCATTGTGCATGCGTGCAGTGCATTCATGAAGCAGTTCCTTCCGCTTTGTTGGCACTGAATCCTGCTCACTGCTGAGAAGTTTGCTCTAATTCCAACAAAATCTTTACATATACCCAACCTTGGGCAAGGCAGAAAGCCTTTATCTGACTGGTAAAGTCAACAGGGTGGTGTTGGCTTGCTAAAATGTAGCCTTAAAACTGGTTGTAAAATAAAGAAGTCTTTTAACTGGGCAAATGGATTCATGCCTTAATCTTCTCAAGTGAAAAATAAGGAATATCCTTATTGTGAAATCCTTGACAAAATACCCCCAGGATGTGCAGCAAGTCCAGAGAGTTCCTGAATGCAATTGTGCAATACCTTTGAACTCTCAAACAGTCAAAGTGAAGGAGGGCAGGAGAAGTGTGTCATTTGATGATTCTTAATGTCAAATCTGTTCCTGTAACTCACACAAGTTCAGAGTGGGGATCTTACTTGCTATGGTGTAAAAATCATCCAAAAGCTTAACAACAACTAAAAATAAAAATATAATATTGAGAGAATAGACACCTTCAGTTCTCTGTAAAAGTGCCCAAACTGGTACAAAAAGGAATGTAAGGACCACTTCAGATAGTGCAAAAGAATGTAGCTGGTAGTTGGGGACAAAGATGAAATGGAAATATTTAACATTCATTCGTGGTAGAAGCTCTCTGTGAAGGGCAGGAAATCCTCAGACTTATTTTTCAAAAAAATTGAGAAGAGAATGGCCACACGTCTTTTTAATCTCATCCAGACTTCTCAAATCTGCTTTTTTGTTTCTTTTTTTCTCTTTTTTTCCTAATAATTTTAGAATTGATTAGTCTTCTTGCTGTTTTCTGCCAGTCTTGTACTTCATTTCTATTGTGGAAGAGATCTTTGTGTGACGCAGGTAGTGCCCCAAGTGTTTGATCTTTGACCTCCACTCAGAGGCTGTTTTATGTAGAAAAGCCCTGTGATTATTGCCATTACTTTCTTTAACCTACTTTTTCACCTTGAAGTGTAAAGGGTCACAGCTAGGGCCTAGCTCTTATTGCAGTCTTTAGATGAAGCATATACTATGAAAAGATCTCTGTTTTTATTTCTTAGGAATTATGGGTTTAAGCCGTTGAGTTCCGTGAAAATAATTATTGTTTTGGCCACCTTTTTCTCTTACATTTGATGCTACTGAGTGGACTAAATTACCTATCTAACAGGAAGGTTAACTGATAGTTGTAAGCTAATGTGCATAGTTTCTGCTAATTCCCTTATTATTTTTCTTAAACCTTCACGTGAGCTATTGCCTCTCAGTGTCCTGTTGTTTTAACCCTTTCCCTTGAACCAGTAGCTGAGGATGACTATTTAATTTTTTGTTATCCTAAACTGGACCAGGGTTCAAAACATTTAAGTGCCCATAACTATATGATTTGCAATAATCTGGGCCTATCGTGAATTGTGTAAAGGTAAGAGAGTGAGACATCAGAGAACTGATTATTTCTTTGGGGTTTTTTCTCATGAAGATCCTTGAAAGTGGCTCACCGTATATATTGCAATAAGTAAATAGTCTCAGTTTATTATTATTGTTGTTGTCGATGATGATGATATTGTTATTACTGTTATTTAATAAGTGGATCTAAAAGCCTTTCACAGAGGAAAAACACTTGTGTCAACTTTTGCAGATAATGGTTTATCATGAATGAAAGTTTTTAGGGCTGCAGCTCCAGACAAAATGACCTAAGGCAGCTTGGTAAATGTCTGGAAATATAAAATATATGTAACAGAAAATGTGTTTGGAGTGCTGGCTGCTACCTGCAACACTGATGTCATCATCTAATAGTTCCGTATTTTAGCAAGCACCAGCCATAGGAAGGGTGGATGGTCGGCAGCAGATTCGTCTTGCACAAAATGAAAAATGCCCCATGCCTGGACATTATAATAAACATAATATTATTATCATAATTACAGCATTTAATATATGGGATTAGTCCTTCTGATGGCACCATTAGCCATCACTATACTCTGTAATAGGTGGCTTCATCCTTGTTATGACATGATCTTTCCTACTGTTTATTGACTTTTCAATGCAAGGGGGAGGGAACATTCCCAGCCCCCCAAACCTCTAAGAAGCTACTGTAAAGCTGTGGTTTTATTCTCAGCTGGAATGTTTAGAAACCCTTAGAGCTAAATACCTCAGTGTACTGCTTAAACACCAACAACAGCCTTATGGGGCCTTGCCCGACTTTAAACACATCTTTTTTTGTTGAGAATATTGCATTCTGTCACAATTCTGTAGGCAAACCCTGGGCCCACATTAAATATACCAGCTTCATTGAAGCTTACTGAATTGGACTGAGTAGCTTTTTGTTTTATTCTCTCTTTACTTCACCCCCGGCTGAGACTGGACAGCCTTTCTTCTAGTGGAGCATGCTTTAAAACATCCCAAAAGAAGGGAAGGGGGTGGAGTGGATGGGGGAGGGGGCAGGCTGCTTCGTAAGGAAACCAAGGGGTGCAGCTTAGGCCCATAATTAGTCTTGATCCTTAGAGTCTAAAATATTTTAACACCAGGTTTCTGATTGCAGCCCTGCAAAGTGGATTTGGGAATGCAGAAAAGTAATTAGGTCTGTGCATTGAAGTGTGGAGAGCATTTAAAAGTGAATGGGTGGTTACTACATTCTTGGCAGCCTGGTTTTTATCTTTTCATGCCGCTGTTGTTAGAGATGATGGGTTTATTGCAGTTTTAGCACTTTGGAGGTGGCTGTGTTTTTCTTAACCGAGCCTTTCACTTTCTGTCTCTTAGAGGAATACTTGAGGCAGAAGGAAAAGTGAAGAAAATGTGAAATCACAAAAATAACATCGCCTGAAATCCCCCAAAATATTGTTTGCAGGAGCAGAAAAAGCAAGAATAAACCACAGCCCTGCAATAGGCGACCTGCAAAGAATCCAGGTTTAATTAATGACTCATTCTGTACAGAACCTGCTGGAGACAATGGTCACCCCAAGGAGAAGAAAAAAAAATATTACATTCTCTGGCAGGGTGTACTCACATCATCATCTGTACAAACCACCAGGCAGACAGAGCTGGAACCATCAACCTCCTTATAACTCCGGACTGTTTTTCCAATGTGGATAAAACCAGCATGCAAATGGTGTAAAAGCAACTAGGAACTTACAGCCATGCAGATACATACATGTCAGAATGCTTAATAATTCATATGTTTTTGTTGTTGTTGTTACTTTTATTATTAGGTATATATACACCTAACAATTTATGGATTTTCTTGTCAAATGCATCATTTTTACAGGTCTGGCTGTTGAATTTGCTATTCAACGATTCACTGTTGCTGACCTGAAATCATAGAAATTTTGTTTTAAAATAAAAAGTTCTAAAAATGAGAAAGGAACCTGTACATTTCCAAATGAGGAAATAGCTTCTCTGTCTCTTGCTGTTCTAACTTCAGACTGTTGCACTAAAAAGTTATGGCAGAAATATGAGGAAATGCTGGGCCACAGAAAAATGCAGGAAAGTCACTTATTAGCTGACAGAAATTGTTTAAAACATTGGGAAGGATTTGCTGAGGTGTAAGGAGAAGAACGACAGTTTACAATAGAAATCTGATAAACAGATAACCTTGGGATACCATCATTGTATTATTTATCAGATTATTCCTTTTAACTAATTCAGTTATTTTTGTCAGGGTCTCAGCTGGTTTTTGAAAGATATTTTAGTGTAATTTTCTTTCTTTTTTTTTTTTTTTTACTCAATTTTTAGTTGATCTACTCTTTTTCTTCTATTCAAGGTACCTAAAAATTTCATTTCATCTTTGGATTCAGTAGATATTTATTCACATAAAAAATTTGGTTCATTTCCGGACAAGTTTTTAAAGGGAATCTGTTATATTTTTCTTCTCTTTGGTCGAATGCCTGAGAAATGCCTTTTTTTAGTTGGCCCTTGCTAGTAGGCAGTATTTCTTTCAAAGGTGTCTCATGTTTGTGAATGCAGGGTAAAA
Organism: Pseudorectes ferrugineus; assembly: GCA_008033365.1. NCBI lineage: Eukaryota > Metazoa > Chordata > Aves > Passeriformes > Pseudorectes > Pseudorectes ferrugineus. The sequence goes on from QWTY01020982.1 coordinate 30,993, forward strand.
AGGTTCAGATCTTGCCGAATGTACTTGCTACCTCTTATGTCTGTGATGGGAGGAAAAATAATGCTCTTTGAAACATGCCCGAAACAGTTGCCTGTAACTGAGTGATCTGGAGTTTGCACAAGTCTCTTGGGTAGGTTTAGCTTTATAAAACCAATGTCAGTTTCAGAAAATTTGACATCTCTTTCCAAACTCTGGGAGTCAAACCATAGATGCAAGATCTTCCTATGATCTGGATGAAAGGGGCTGATCTTGGTGCTTTTGGAGTCAATGTCACTAGTAAGCCTCAGGTCATGCAGCTTTAAGACCCCACTAAGACACTAAGGTGAACATTTGCTAGATGACATTGGGAAATTATTTTCCTGGTTCCTTTGAGATGTGTGCATCTGAAGGTCTTCTGTGCTTCTTGCTATTCAGATTGCACACCTGAATCCTTTATATAACTTCTGCATTGCACATATTGGTTCCAGAAACACCAAGCATATGAAACAGGTTCCAGTAATGATGCTGAAGCGCTGGTGAAATAATGTTGACGTAACACTTCCAGGTCTGAAACACCAGGTTTTGAAATACCATGTCTGGAGAGGTGAAAGAGATATGCAGAAATGACAGTAAAATATGATGAGGCTTAACAGATATGCAGAAATGACAGTAAGATATGAGGAGACCTAACAGTATTCCCTCAATTCATGGGAAGTAGTAAAGCCCAGGAAGCATCTGCCTGACAGTCATGGAGGTGAAGGGCTCATGTTCAGAGCCAGGATATCTGCACACAGAGAAGAGACACTGCCTGCTCTTAAAACACCTCATTGCTTTTTTGAAGCTTAGTGTTAGGTTCATTGGCCACATTTCAACCTCATTTGCATAGAAAAGGAACACTTGTGTTTATCACCCCTAAATCAGAGCATATTATTGCATAATCCAGCATGCTATTGTCTCAGTATTTCCTCACCACACTTGTCCCTCTCCAACATGCACGCGTCAGACAGTTCTCCTCAACTCCTATGACTCAGGGAGCTGATGATGTCAGGGCTGTAATTTGTCCTGACTTTTCACAACCAAATCACAGCCAGGCAAGATCAGTGTACTGCTGACACTTTGATAGTTAAACTTGTGCACCTACAGTTCTCTAAGGAATAGGAAAAAAGGGTTAAAAAGGGATGAGTTTTGTTGTACTGTTGTTAATTACTACTATTTGTCCTGATGCTCCTTCTTCTCCGGTTGCTATTTGGAGTCCCATGTACTCAGGCACCTCCGAATTTCATTTGGCTTTCCATATTCAATAGGACATCATTTGCATTAAGATAAAGGTCAGAGATCAACAAAACCGATTTTGCTGTGGCAGTTCTCAAAACACTAGTTCATTTATATGTGGAGCAACATGACACGCATGCTGAGATCTGCATTTTTTGGGGGCGTGGTAGTGACCTGTGCATCAACATTTACGTCCTTCTTCACAGCTCTAGGAAATTGCCATCATGCAATGGGGTTAAACATGGAAAGAAATAAAGGCATGCAAGCAGGCTGAGGATCTGAGCCCATCAAAGGATAGGACCCTGGAGCAAAGAAGCTGGAAGAAACAACAGTGGTGGAGGGGTAAATGACCCTCTATTTCTTACACAGATCAGCATGACGTAGTATGTGTGAAAACTTGTTTGGTTCTCTCCAGCAGACCATCAGTAAAACCTATGATCATGTCAGCCTTTCTGTCCCATGACAGCTCACACCTCCAGAGGCCAAAAAAGCCCAGCAGAAATGGGTGAGAAGAAGGTTAGGCACTTCAGCGGAGCCGAAAGCCAATTCCCTTGACTGAGTGATAATCTGTTCTTGCTGATGGTTGAGTTTGGTATCAGGAAAATAAAAAAAGGAACTAAGAGGGACATTTTGCTAAAAGGGCAAAAATGAAAAAAGACAGCAACGGTGGGCATTTAGAAGGCTTTTGAGGAGAGTATGTCTTATCTCTCACTGGAGGTCTGCATCAGTGCTTTCTTCCAGAGTTGTAGAATGAAGGTGCATGTGCCTGATAAAGCAATATCCTGGAGGTTTCCACTCAAGTCTCACATTCCTTTGTGTACAAACAAAAAAAAAGGAGGGGTAATTCATCAAAGCATATCAAAGATTACTTCTGCAGAGCTTTGTGTTTATCCTGATAAGCCAAGATCCCCAAAAGTGGTGTACTAGAGAGAATTTACACCACATCGGCTAGAGAGGACAGATCAAAGTCCTCCTTAGTGGCACTGGATATGGATGCAGATGTCCCAAACACAAAATTTCTCATTTTTGCAAGGTTCTGAATCCAAACCTACAGTGTGATTTCACGTCTTGCTTTAGCTCTACATCAGCTGGGGCAGTGCTAACCTTGGAAGAATCAAGCAGTATGTATTTTGTATTTTGCAGGTGGAGCCTATTTTATGCTTTTTAAGGAACCATAATTTTTGTATTATATCAGTGTGTTGTAGAATAGCTGAAATAGTGTATCAATTCCTTTTAACTTCAAAATTTTAAAATTGTCTCATAAACAAAACTTAGGGTGTTAATTTAACTATTATATGACACTAAATGTGACTGTAGGACAATATTTTTAAATTAAATACACATTTGTACATAAATATTACTTTGCAGCCAGGGGGTTCAGAATAATGTTCAGCTTTAAATTGTTCATTGTACTTTTTTATCAAACAGTTCTGAATTGTGAAAGCTGTTAAAAATGAGTGGAAGTAAAATAAAATAGTCCTAAGAATGGTAAATTTTTCGAGTGATGGTTAATTAAGGAAATTAAATTTGTTATACTTGTGATAACAGTCACTAAGTTTAAAAAATCCAAAACACTTCTTAGCAAACACAAACTCTGAAATGTTTTGAAATAATGCAGTACCAATTTTCCAATGCCTATTGTTTGAATTATTTTTATTGTAAAAACTGATGTATTTACTGGGTTCTGAAATTATATTTAGAAATTTTAGGAAAGGGAAAATATTTTCTTATGTTATGTCAATGTAGGAATTGCATTTGTAATGGGATCAAAAGAGAGGTAGAACCTCCAAGAAGCCATGAGTTCCCTTACCATCTAAGTGGGAATCCTAAAAGTTATTATTTCTTTGTGCAACCTCATAGATTTGCCTGGAAATATCATAATCATGACAGACTGGTCACCCTTGGAATTTCTGTTCTATGGCATCAAATGAATGCTTTCTGCAAAATTATCATCATCAGGTAACAGCAAACCAAAAAATCTGAAAATAAAAAATAAGATATCTTTCCACTCTTGCTTTTAGCTATTTCTTCAACCTGCCAGTTGAAAGAAAATCAACTTTCATTGATGACTGTCATTAGCCTAGGATGGCTAGATCTCAGTTTTGTGACAAGTTTCAGAGAAGGCCCCCAGAGAACTTCTATTTTCGCTAAGATGCAGAACCTGAAAAAATATCTTCTCACTCTTTTTATTTTCTATTCCTGCTCAGCAACTCTCAGAGTCCTGTGAGAATTCCTCTGGTTTCTTCTGTCAAAATCTCGGGAATCTGCTTTTCTTTACCTTTTTTTACTTCCTCACAGATAGGGTGCTATATAAGTGTAAAGTATAATTATTTCCTTAGGAAACATAAGCAGGAATTCCAGAAGACTGACTCTCTTAGAGCCTTTCACGAGGGTTTGGTGAATTAAGTGTGCTTCTTTTCATCTCTAAAAGAAAACAACTACACAAATAAGGAAGTGATTCCCATATCAGCCTGCCTCCACAAACAATCCTGTGAAATAATTAAAAACCAATGTTTCCTGTGATTTATCCAAATCCAGATCTTGGGGTGCAAAAAAAAAAAAGAAAAAAAAAAAAAAAGAGAAGAACCACCCAAAAATTTTAGATCTGGGAATTACCAGTAACATCAAAGATAAATTCTCTAATTCAATTTTCATGCCAACAGTCAGACAACACAGCTTCCTTGCTGCTGGAAGTCTAGAAGCTACAGCTGGAAGCTGACTAGAGGATATGCTGGTGCATAGCTACTCAAACTGCAGCATCAAATCAATGACATTTGGATCCTGGCATTCTCCTGACAATGTCCTTGATATTGAGACACATCGAACCGCATTTGTAAACCACACCAAAATCACTTCTTTTGAACACACCTAAAACCACACAGGTTTTAGGACCCTTCTGTATGCTTAACTGACTTTTTTAATTAGAGCATAATCCTGAAACTGGATAATGAACTGATTTCCATGCTGAAATGAGGCATAGGATTGAATAAGCAAAGGGAAAGCTGTATTTCATCTGCGTATATCAATGATAATCAAATTAGCACTCTATGTGTTGCAGTGCAATGAGTAGGCAGACTGTAAGTTACCAGGAAAAAATAATACAGAGGTCAACTGTGTGTGATGACCAATCTTAGCCTTCATGTCTGTTATTCTTTCCCTTCTTCATCCATTTCACTTATACAGTTCCTATTTCTATTGGATCAAAAGCAGCATAATGTGGTGACACATTGCTAGACATTGCATTTTTCTATTCTCAAAAATTCTTGTGCCAGACCCTGTTTTAATTGCCAGTGGCATAAGTCATGGCTAAGAATTAATTGCTTAGCATTTGTGCTGAGTAGAGACAGAGTGCTCAGGATCAAATTCATCAACATAAAGAGTTTTAGCAGCCCCCTTTATTTAATCATGTCTTTGGCGTTTCGATGGCAAAATTGTTAAGAGATGTATGGAAGGACTGGAATTGATAAGGTACATCTAAAGCAAAACACTTTATGTGCTTTAATTTAATTGCTATTGCCACTGTCACAAGTTAGCTGTGAAATATTAAAATAGTATAGAATTCTCAGTAAATGCCAGCATCAAAGAAATCCCAACCTGTGATTGACACAAGGTACTTTCCTTGCGTGACTTTCACTTCACAAACAGCAGAAAGAAGAAAACCTCCTGAGAATGCTGGCAAACCCTATAACTCAGAGCAGCCGTCAGAATTCTCCAATTTAAGCTGGAACAAGATCAGCACTAAATTAAGAGAGCAGCAAAGGTAGTTTACAGCTATCTCATTCCTACCCCTGAGCCTTGCTGAATTCCACTCAGTTGCAGCCTGTTGCTGGTTTTGATCTTTTTTCTCGTGGCTCTTCTTTTTAAACTAATTTGTCGCCCATTGGAGGGAATGCCAAGGGGTATAAAGCCCCTTTCCTGACTTTTTTTATTCAATCCTTAATTTTTCATGCAACATTACCAGGCACAGGGAGTATTCCCAACTCTGGTGCTGCCAAGGGTAGGACAGCTTTTGCACCACTAGCAAAGGATGCCATAGGCAAAATAACCTGGGCTGAAATCAAGAGCATTCTGAATCTCTGGTATTCACCCACCCATATGCATCACACCCTCAAAGCTTGTATAATATTGTATTGTACAAGAGCTGAGGCCATGTGGTGGCTTCTATAACTGGAAACATAGTTAAATGCAGGATGGTGATATCAGGCCTGGCTTCACTTTTTTATTTGCCACTGTTGCACAATCAGCCTTGAAGTTGTTCTAACACAGGACAGCTCAGCAGCATTGGGTGCAGTGGCAGCAGGACAATAACTGTCCCTTCTCTTGTCAGCTTTGTGGTCAGATCATAGAAGAGCTATAGGCTGGGTAAAATTACTGTTTATACTTGAAGTGAAGGTGAGGAACAACCTATCACCTATAAGGTGATAACTTATTCTTCTCATGATGAAAGCTGATCTATTTGGACATTTCCCATCAATTGAAAAATAAAGTTCTGTTATTTTTTCACTTGATAGTTACTGGTCTGGAAGTGACCTTTGCATTAGCAGTCCATTAGTTGCCAAAAATATTTGCAACTGAATGCAAAGAACAAACTGCATAAAATTGTACATCTATTCAAACTGAATTATACATCAACAGGGTTTTCTGAGGTTGAGAGAGCATTAACTCTAAGCTGGTAAAGGATAACAGCTGTCTGTATGGTAAACTGCCCATCCTATTCTCCATGTCTGTGTTTAACATCTTACCTTTCACGGTTTGCATCAGTCATTTTTGCCATTTAGTCCCATATACAGGGGGTGAGATGTTATTTGCAAGGGGAAGCCCTAGGACTCGTTACTGGGACATATGCTTGTGCAAATGGAGGCTTTTTGGCTCATGCCAATGACAGGAGAGAAGATCTGTGAACAAGCCCATGGCAAAGCTGTTATAAAATTGGAAATAAACAATCAGGTTTAGTCACCCCCTGTTTACTCCTAAAGCAAAAAATGCCATTTTCTAGATTCTATCTTTTTTCCCTGTTATCTTTACAAGTGATCTTTCTGTTCTTGCTAAGTGAAAAGATTAAAAAAACACAAGGTTATGTGGGGAGGTCAGGTGAATCATATAGAGCCTTTAGTGTATGTTATGCCCCAGGTGTGCAATACAAAATTCTTTGCAGAGCAAGCACTTCTGATTTAGATTTCAGTGTGAAGCCTGCACGTGTATGCTTTACTAAGGGTTTTAAACTCCCCATTTCAAAGGAAAATTATTTAAAGCTTGAGAGTTTACATGTTAGCCTAAGGTTTAAAGAACTGCCACTCCACATCAGCAGATGGAGATTTGGCCTTTGGTCAAAGACTGACTTGTAAATAACCTATTCTTCTATTACTATTTTTTAAACTGTTTCTGTGACTTTTATGTATTTTTCCAGAGGGAATGATCAGTTAGGGTTCCCCTTTTTTAAGAAGCTTCCATGAGGACATTTACTGACAGTGAACACCAGGGTATTTCAGATTTTAGAAGCTGTCCTGAGGAGCTGAGTGACCTGATCCTTTAATCCATTTTGGAGAACTGTACTCAACTAAGAGCCATTTATTTTACATATTCTCTCTCTGCTAGATTTACATTTATGTGCGTTCCTTTTTGTTCAGATCCTCTGTTTTACTTTGATAGAAGTTTTGATCAGTGCAAAATTGGGAATTAAATCCTTTCGCATTTGAAAAGTGGTGTCTTTGTTTTAATATGATCCATTTGCGTCTGACATATATTTTTACTGGACCTTGGATGTGCATTATCTCTATCACATACAATCAGAGGAAGACACATCTGCCAGTCCCATTAAAAGACCAGGCTCTTGTAGTCTTTCCTAATACTGACCTCCACAAAGACTTACAACCACAAAACTGCAACAATTCTTGCTTGCATTTAATATGAAAATAAATAAGTAAATGTAAATTATAACAAAAATTTTTTTAACTAGTATGCAGTAATTTTATATAACAGTTTTGCCTGATGACAGACTTAAGTTCACATAACTGAAGCTATAATATGCAAGACATGCTTATTGAATGTTTATTAAAGCAGGTATAGAAGCATTTCTGTTACTTACGACATGCTATAAAAGGAAACAGAAACACAGGTATCATTAGAAAGCAAGTTTATTTTCAAATATAGTGTTAAAATAGCTAACTCAGTTTACTACTATGTTGCCACCCTGAAATTGCTTTGCAAATCCTGTGCCATATTCACCAACATAAGGGGTATTATTTGGGATTTATATTGACTTTACTGAGGTGATACTTGGCCAGAGGTATGTATAAATCAGGCAATTTGCTACAATCTAGTGTAGAGAAAAATCCATGGGTTAGTTCGCCACTGGAGTGAGCTCCAGAGGCTGAACCAAGAAAAGTCTTATCTACATTCAACATCAGTAGGAAGAAAAACACTAACCTGTGAGAAAGCAATGAGTACTCTAGAAAGGGGAAAGGGGGTTTTGTAAGCAAACTGAGGATTTTCTGGTTTTTCTGTCCTTTTTCACTTGTAAACTGGTTAACCCTCCCTATACACCAAAAGATTGCCTATCAGTATATTGAAGAATTTCCTATTAATTTTGGCAGTACACTTGGAGAAAATGAAGCTTTGACCTCCACAAGGTAGTTGTCATGAAGGCCTCCCTTGGCCACAGCAGTTTTTGACAGTATTTACTGCTCTGTAAGCACCTTACCCGCACAGGCAACTGTGTTAGTTATACACCTATATGAAAGAAGTAGACAGATGGGAATTACGGGCTTTGTCATAAAGCTTTGTTCTATGGCCAAACGCACAGTGAAAACTGTTAAAGTTATTTATTTCCAGGTGGAATATTTATATATGTGGTACAAATCTCTTCCACGGTCTTCTAAACATCTCTTTGTCTTTACCAAGTTGCAGAGGCCCCCGTAAAAATTGAAATTAGACCATCATTTCTTATATTTGTGTTGCATTCAATAAAGCGTCAAGACATTCTAATCTGTCTTAATTAATACCCATGAACATAAGTCTGGTCTGGCAACTGAAAGGAAACTGAGAGGACATTCACTGTGAACATGCTCCCCCAGCAGTCCGACTACAAGCAAGGTGTTTAATCACATCCACATCTGAGGTACTGCCTGATCAAGTGTGCCAAATGTGCCCATGTTTTGGGAAAAAAAAAACAAAAACCAAACAAAACAGTTAATGTTCATGAAAGGTCTCATCTTTGGTAGCTCTCATGATTGAGAACTTCCACGTGGCATAGAAGATCCACCAGTAGGTCAACACTACCCAAATTTGTACTAATGCAGTTCTGGCCTTCTCTTGAATTGCATTTAAACACTACCTTGTTTGCAGGGTGAAAGTCACTTGTCTTCTTCTGCTGCCATTCTCTCTTTTTTCTAGAATGTTTCTGTGTTGAGTTATTCAGACCTTGCTGACTGTTCTGCCATCATGGCTTTTGCCATGGCTACTGCAGATTTGAGTAAATATGTCTCCAATAGCTTGTTTGCTCCCAGTTACTGCGGTGTTCAAATGCTACACAGGCATTTATAACATATATATATATTCATCATTGTGAAGGTCGAAGGTTTAACTAATCTTATCTTCTAGATGGAGAAATTAAACACTGAAGTGTTAAAATATTTGCCCCAGTTTAATCACAGAGATTGAAACAGTTCCAGGAACTGAATCCAAGGAATACTTTAGTATTTTAACCATTGGACTGTCCTAACCCTGACAGGTTAAAGCTGGAAGCTTGACCTGAATGCAGTGTAAACTGACAAAATGCCATGTATCACACTTATTCATTAGTGTGACTTCTCGTTTACCATCTACAAAAACAATATTCTCTGAAGAAGCCCTTATGTTTTATTATATCCTTTGTATATAAGACATCCATATTAAAAGCCTCATCTACCTCAATGTATAGTTATGGTATAATTCTTAAATAGAACCTTTATCATCACGCATGTATTATATCTACAACAATGAAATGAAATTATCTAATTTTGCAATACAGAAATTATGAAGCAACGGTGTGATCAGCTAACAGTACGGTGCCATGTGCTGTTAACATAGTGCAGTAGATCTAAGGCCAGGGTAATATCCGTTATTGTTTGCTTGAGTATGTCAAAGTTAACTTGGATGGGGAGTTGACAGTATGCAGCACACAGCTGGTCAGGTTCTCCTGCAAAGGAACCAAGACAGCATAGAAACCTAAAGCATATGGTTGGACTTGAAGACCTTAAAGGTCTTTTCCAACCTTAACAATTTTATGACTCTTTGATACTCACAGAGGTGACTAGGGAAGATAAGATCCCAAGTTTTCCAATTGTTTTTGAAAATGTAAGCAAGAGTTATAGTCTAGGTGCTATAGAGAACTGGGCATGTCAAAGAACATGGTGAAACACTCTTCTGTCTTTTGAAAGTCAGTTGTCTTGCTTAGACTCCTAAGCCAACAACTGACCTACCAGTTTTCAAAGTCTTGTCCCATATCTTCAGCCAACAGACATTACAATAAGTTTCTTGCTTCTACCTTCACACCTATAATACAATTGCAGGAAAAAGCATGGTTCAGCCTGGTCCCAGGTCAGTCATTACCTGTGTTGAGTTCCAGTGATGAGATGCAGACGGTGCAAAAAAAGAAATAATCACTCTTTACCACCTCCAGAGAAACAGAGTGCCCATCCTCTATACAGTTAGAATAGTCAGCTGGAAAGGGTATCAAACCTAGAAAATGAGTTATACATTACTTATTTTCATGTCTGTGTGACTATATTTCCTCCTTTCTGTCAGGCAAGTGGCTGTAACAATTTGGAGAGAGAAAAAACTCTCCTTGTCCATACAATACCCCAAGAAAAGCCCACTGAGAACAAATTACAGAAGCAACTAAATATTAATTTGATTTTTTTAAAATTTAAGCCAAGTTTTGAAAATGTAGTGTTTTCCATAGCAGCTATTTGACCTTTGCAGTGGTATACAAAAGGGGCGTTAATAAATTTTCTAACACTCAGAAAGAAATGTAAATGTAATACAGCAGAAGTCCCAGAATTTGCCTGTTGAGTGTTTTCTCAAATTTTGGGATAGCTCTGCTTTTCCACTACATTGCACAGATGCTAAAGCCAAATGTCACGGGAATGATGTCTGTGAAAAGATACATCTGGGAAGGGGAACACTAGCACTCAGGAACATCACCATTAAAAGAGCGATTCAGACCCAGGGTCTTGGTACCACTCTCAGGTGCTCCAAAGTGTCAGATCTATAAGTTTTGCCATTTATTGCAAGCTGGCAGCTCTGTTCAGTTTCTCTTGCTCGGTTCCATGATGTTCTAACTGCGCTGAAGTGGAAGAAGCTGTTTCATTTCTAGTGTCATCAGGGTACCAGCAGACCCAGCCATCTCTGCCTGCAAGAGTCTGTGTAGAAATAACTTCATTAATAGAGGACAGTATAAGGCTTGAATGCAAGGCTTAATAGCCCATCCAAAATGCTTTGTATCTTTAATTATAGCCCTGACTCTTCCAGATATGCATATAAATGTCTAATCCTTTTTTAATCCTATTACTTTCCTGTCCTCCAAGAGCCTCTGTGATATGGTTTCACAGTATTTATATATCTTGTGTGAAAGAATGGCTTTTTAATTGATCACTATTTAATTTCCACCTTTTGGCATTATTAAATGCCCTCTCACACTCAAGAAAGAGTGGAAATGCATGGATCTGTGTGCTCCAGAGCATGTATTGCAGTGTACGTTTGCATAGTGTCTCTTCCCATACATCTCCTGTCTAAGGTAAACAATCCCAAGCATTTCCATTCAATACTTTAAAGCAATATTGTTTTACAAGTTGCCATGTATTTCTGAGTATCCTTTTTAGGATCAAACTGAATATGACCATACCTACTTCCCATATCAGAGAGGTGATGGAATTTAATAACAAACTCCCACAGACAGAGCAGCTGACATAAAGTAGGTGTGCCCAGAGGATACAGCCGATTCACCTCTGGCAAATTCATTTGTTCATATAGCTCAGGCACCTGCACTGTTCAGATATTCTGTTATGTAGGTGCCACAGAGATAGACAGCCAGGACATCTCCACCAGTGGTGAAGTTCATGCTTCTGGCAGGTCAGTTGAATCTTCACTAATTAGCCCCTCTGCAATCGGGATTTTATTTTATTATATACCAGCTTCAACAAGGAGTAAATCCAATTATTCTGATTTTTTAAACGATATTACAACAGACCTGGTCAGACAGGGAGATTAGATCTCACTGGAGACACCATGAGGTGTAGCAGGCTAGGAATATTACCCCATTTTCTTCCTTCATGATTGCCATGAAGTTATTGCCTTGTTATTTCGAGTCAATCATCTCTCTCTCTATTTATTCACAATATGCTGCAGACAAATCTTTCAGGACTGTCCAGGAATTTTGTTTTTATGGCAGGTTCTACATCATCAGAGTTGGTAAGTGAAAACACATGTAGTAATAATATTGTCTTCAACAAGAATGTGGGGATTATGATATTATTTGAGAATAATAATTTTTCACTGTATGTGTAGCTAATCAAAAGTTAATGTGATAAAATGTTGTATTCTGAAGACAAACACAGATAACAATGAGAAGGTTCTAGTCCTCTCTTTATTCGGAATCACTCAAAAAATTTGACTTCTTACATTCACATCTGGTTTCTCTAATTTAATATCGCCTTCTATAGGGTATATTTTAATGTATGAAACTGAATATCATAATATACTGGACAAAGATTCCTCAACCAAATAGATTTTTCAATTATGTCTGAATTATTTCAGAATTTCACTCATATGCTTTGATCAGCTTCTGAATTTCAGCATAATTTATAAAATTGACATTAATTTAAAATTTTATTTATCATGTTCTGTCAACTAAAAAAATTGTGTTATTAAGTATTAGTTAATTTTCAAACATCTTCAAAATATATTATTTCCTGAGTACCACTATTTTTACATACACATAGCAGGTATGTGTCTAATATATTCAAATGAAAAATACAATGAAGTACAGTAGCATTCATACCACTTTAAATTTTTGGATTCATGTGTGTGACTGAATTGGACATTCCTCCCTTTTATGTTGTACTGAGTTGTACTTTAAATTACAAAATTAAATGCTCAAAGCAGAAACCTTGTCAGTTGCAATGTCACTGACTCAAATGCTGTAAAGATGAAGTAGCCCTGCTGTTATTTCTGTCGAAACCTTCCGGCTATACTTCACATTTGGTGCTTTTATTTGTACCTCTATTTCTACTTTGCTAAATAAAATGTTGAAGTAACAGCATACACTGTGAAACACAGACTGTAAATATAAGCAGTGAATCCAGGCCAAGGCTGAACATACGAAACAATGCCGCATTGTCAGAGCATGGATGGATGGATGGATGGATCTGGACATTTTGGGATGCCTCTGGGGAGGGAGGGGGCGGGGCACTGCCTCTCCCCCAGGCCGCCAGCCCCGCAGTGCCTGTCAGTCACTGGCAGTCTTGCCTAACACATCTTCTGATTGGCCAAGTGACCACCTGGGAGAAGGGTGCACAGAAGTCCTGGGCCTTAAAAGGTGACCATGAGGGAAGTACATGGTCTTGACGCTAGCAGCCTTCTGGAGTTTGTGCCTCATTGTCACTGGAACCCAGGAGCTCATAGATATATGTGTGTTTTTCTATATCTTTTCCAACTTTCTCTCTTTCTTCTCCTTCTAATTCTCTTTTCATGGAACATTTTGGGTAATGTAGCATTGAATTGGTTTAAAGGTTTCTAGGTTAAATGGACTAGGTTACTGCTATGAAAAGTGTTTTATGTTGAATTGGATGTTGTATTAAATCCTTGGCCAAAGTTCCTTGATTTTCTGTATTTTGCCAGTAAAATTTTGTGTCATTTTGACCTCTTGAGAATATCTGGTTGGTGTTTGTCCTGTGCACCAACCCAGAGTAAAGGAACCTTTGGTTACCCCCAGCATTTGAGTGTTCTGGGGTGTTACACACATGATTTGTCATTCTCCCAAATTTAGCAAATAAAAGCAGTAATAATTTCCAGGGAACTACATGACCATGTATACCAAAACCAAATTAATGTTGTTTTGCCATGTGGGCTATGAAACAGTTATAGAGCAAAATTCTGGAGTGTCAGAATAACATCCTATACCAGATAGCCTCACAGGGGTTACAGGATGACTTTTTGAGTACTTTCTGGTCTTTGATAGGTTCCTGAGTCTTTTTACCTCCCAGAAACACAACTGTGAGTCATTCATATTTCTGGTTAATGTTATTTTGAATATATACAGAGGCAGTACTACTCAGAATGAGAGAATATCTGCAGATACTGTACCAGTACTGCAATGTATTTTTTTAGGTTGGAAAGTGCTCTTTTAGCAAATGTTCTAAATAATTATGCTTCATTTTGCAAAATAAAAATAGCATATAACATTTAGTTGCTATGATTTCTTTCAAGAAAAGAAGCTGTTATGTAGAAGTAAGTGAACAAAGAGCTTGCAGATAAGCTGAGTATTCTCTTACTTAATTTTAATATGCACTTCTACCAGCCCTGAACTGAAGTTTTAAAAACCATTGGTCTGCTTATGCCTGAATCTTACTGGCAAATTATCTGAAATTGTACAGCAAAAGAATCATGAACAACACAGAATGTGTTTTCTTGGATCTTCTTGTTTTGTGAGGTTTGGCACTGAAACACTCTTTTCCAGGAATATTCAGCACAGTCAAATAGTGTAGTTTTGGTGGGCTTGGCTGCCACTGAGCTGTGGATTTTGCAAACAACTGTGTGGCACAAGTTTCACATAGCACAGCACAATGCATAGTACGTGCACTGTAAATTCACCTAATTGTGTGTCTTGTATGTCCTATGACCCTCTAGTGCCCAGTCCTTTATAGTATCCTCCTTTGAAGTCAGAAACAATTTTATTAATTCTCAGTGGTCTGCTTGGAACTGTAGAGGAAGAATGCCTTAGTAATTAAATTCTCACTTCTGCTATGTCTCCATCACTAAGAACTTTGGATGCAATGTCAGTTATGGTTTTTGCTTGCTAGTGCTAGCATTTTCTTTAATGGAAAACCTAATTTCTTTAGGTTTGGATACCTAAGCCATGAACCTGGCCTGGTTTCCAACTGGCAGGCGTCAAAAGAACTGAAATTTTAATCTCCATAATTATTTTTCTAATTTCAGATATATTTGATATATATGACTAAATTAAAGACAAATGTTAACGTGTTAAATGCAACATGTTAACTTCAGTACTTCATCTATGGTGATGAAAGGCTTTAATACAAAATGACTGTTTACAAACAGAGAATTGATCCTTATTTTATACCAAGGAGAACTATTTGGCTACCAAATAAAATTTAATTCTACAAGATAGGTGGAATTTGAAATTTCAAAAATCCTTGTTTAATGTTATTCATTAAGAGGTGTTCTTCCTTTTAAAAAAAAATCAAGTTTTGTTTGTGATTGGACTGGTTGTACTTCCAAGAATCCGTTGAGAGAATTTTCCCCTGGGTCATCTGAAATTCAGTACAAGGCACTCAAAATTTTGCGGCATTTTTAAACATATTCTTGTTTTCCCTGCACTAAAAAAAGTTGTGCTCGGGAAGATCTAAAACAAAGGGGTAGCTTAAAAATATTCTCAAGCATGAGAGATGGAACTGAATGCACTTAAAAAGAAATGAATCACAGAGAAAAACTCCTGCCTTCATTTCTCAACATAAGAAAGTAACTGTGATTCAATTCCTATTCTACAAGCTGGCATAGCTATGACCTTGACCTCTTTATCTGAAGCTTTAACAAGTGAATGAATCTAGAGTGGAGGTGGCTTTCTGCTGGCCCAGTAAATTAGACATAACCTCCAAAAATATATTCAGGCACATATTTAGATAGATGCAGAAACAGACAGATGGCTGTAACTTAGCCTATGATCAAAAAGCACAAAAGAAGCAGCCTCAAAAAAAATTAATTTTTAAACAATTTCTTCTTCATCCTTATTCCTAGCCAATTCTTATTACATACCTTCTATATTCCACAGTCTTCAAATATGATTGCAATCTATTAATAATTAATTGATTCCTAATTCTTATGCCTCTTCTGGCATTAGTAATATCCCGAAAAATAGAGACATAATCATGGCCTGGCAACAAAGACAATCTTTACCTAGAAAATATTTAAAATTTTTAAACCATAACGTCTTCAAATGAGAGATCTTTATTCACAGCTCAAGACACTCTATGTTAGCGTGTGTTATTTTTATTCAAAACACCCCTATATATTTGTATGACAATCTTCTGGCTCTTACACCATGAAAAAGGACCATCACATCAGCATTTAGTCACTGTGTTTCGTCTTCATTTATACATTTCCCCTTTAAATATTTACTTGACAGCCTACTTGAATTCAAATATACCTGTAGTTGGGGAAAATAGTGTGCCATATAACTCAAGACAACCATGATTTCTGGAAGATTTATATCAGCAGATTGACATAATTTATGTTCCAAGTTTAACCCAGAGTCAAAAAACAGCGTGTATGAGTCACGCACTATTTGCCTGCGTGTGATAATCCTCAACACAGAAGACATGATCCCAGAAGGAGTTTTCTCTTTTGATGTTGCTTTCTGACCCCATAGAGTGTGTGAAACTAAATCCTTTATAAAATACAGTGACTGTACAGAATCCTGAGTGTATTTTATGTGTCCGGTTGGTGTTCGACAAGCAGACTGTATTTCCCTTCCTGTTTAAAAACTGTTGAAAGAGCTTATGCAACGCAAATGCCATTGGAGGGGAGCATATCATCCTGTCGGGGGCTGTGTGTACCTCTTAAGAAAGAAGGCTTTCTGGCAAAACTCCCTGTTCCACTGTCCACTGTTCATTCTGCAAAGTTCCAAAGCGACACTCCTGCTAGCGCAGTGTTTGCAGGAAGCCAGCTCAAGGTACCTGAATGGATGGCTACCATAGATACTGCATTCTAAGTTCATTGTTCACCTGATGACATGGGAACCTGTTAGTATGTGAGGGTTTCCCAAACCATCTCTCCTTGTGCCCCTGTCTTGTACATGTTCCTGTCAATGGTTGTAGCAGTGTTTAAATGAGAGGACGGTCAACATTCAATATGATTTGTTAAGCAATATCCTCATTGCAGATACTTTTAGTGATTTTTTTGTCATCTCTCTTTTGTCCTAATTGTGAAACACTTGATCTAGAAGACAGTCATGACAACTAATTCAAAGTGAGTTTGTATTTTTACCTCAATTATGGTGCACTTCTAACCATTATGTGACAAGTATCAAAAGCTCAAGCTAGTTTCAAACTTATGGAAGTATTTTTCAATGGCTCTAAGGCTTTGGAGACAGGATGCCTAATGGGGGCAGGACATAGGGTCTGTATTCTGCTTATAGTCTACATGCTCAGCCAGCTCAAGGAGCAAGGGAGATGGGGATTAATAAAGTGCATAAGGAATCAGAGGAGAAAGATAATTCATGTGCCTATAGACTTTTAATATAGTCTGTTCCTGTTAAAAAAAGAAGCAGCTGTTTTCTTTTTTTTTTTCTTTTTTTTCTTTTCTTTGTCCTAGATGTGTATGTGAAAATCATAGTGTACTTACTGTCACTGCTGACGCAGTGCTGGCATTACTCTTCTGTAAGTTCATCAGACCCAAAAGCACATTAACATTTCAGTATGCATCATTCAGATTAGATCTGCAGAATTATTTATTAACGTGAACTAACTGATATATCACCTTGGAGTTTTGAAACCTCCAGACCTGCAGGTTGTTGGCAGACGCTGACCATTTACTGCTCTAACTTTCATTTTGCACTCTGAGCTGTGCTCACTTAAGTGCTACCAAGGTTCTTTAAAGCTTTGAATGAAACTCTTTATAAAACAAACAAAAGGTTCATAACCAGAAGCCACCAAACACTGCAGGCTGGACAAACAGCCAACATGGAAACCTGAAGTAGTTTTACCAGCCTGAGGAGTGGCTCTTGCAAAGGTGCTGTTCAGCATCTCTGCATGCTACAACATCTACTTTTGGAAGTTGTAAATCAACACGGTGGCTAATTAAAGTACAGCATCAATCCTGTGTGTTTCAGAAGGGATTTGTAAATCCAGCACTGTCAGCCCACTCAAGGTCTGAATTCATATATTATAATGATCTTTCAAGTTTTGTTGGCTGAGTCAGCTGCCTTGGCCCATCCAAGCTGCTGCTCAGTGCAGCTCTGGCTTAGAGGCACTTGCTACTGAAAGGCTCAGCAGCAGTTGCTCTTATCTCAGTGTGCCCTAGCAGTAGTCACCCACTGCAGTCACTCTGCTGAAAATTGAAGTGAGGAGCACTGTGATAGGAAAGTCAGAATAAATTTTATACATATTTAAAGCTGAAATTAGAAACCGTCACATACATATGCAGAAGTGTAAGATATTGACTAAGTAGATTAATATTGGAAAGCGCCTTATGAAAGAAATCTTTGACAACTTATGTCGAGATGCTGTAGAAACCCACAGGGGTTAAAATCTTTTGTAAATTATTATTTAATAAGAAGGCTGTAGCCTTTCCGAGGCAAGAACTCCCTCCTCAGAAGTGCATTCAGTCCCCACAACACTGGCCTTATACTACACAACATTGTGTTGGTAATGGCTGATATCAGGTGCTTTTTAGCAGTGGTAATCGCTGACTGGCCACTGGTCTCCATCACATTTATAAACATACATTTCTCTGTCAGTACCAGACTCTGTATGGATTCGACCTTTTCCCTCCCTCTTATTTAAATGGAGATGCTTTTCTGATTTCTCTTGCAGCACTGCTGTACAGTTTAGTCTTCAAACCCCTCAATATTGCCACAATATCTTCTTACCACTGACCCTGCAGAAAATGAGGCAGTCAAGTTTTGTCTTCAGGTAGGTAACAAGGTAAACCCAAAGCATGTTGGAAAATGGCACTCCTCCAATGCCCATACATTTTGGGAACAGAACACCAGCCTCACCTGTAGAGAAAAAAACTGCTGTACAAGACTCCAGCAACAACCTGAAGATCAACAGCAGTTAGAACTAGGGAAATTCAATGCCATTTAAACTTACTGCATGCATGTCTCTGTGGTCTGTCATAGTGCAAACCAAATTGCAGCAGACTGAAATAGAATAAAGATCAAAATCCCACTTGCTGTACACACCACTAGTCTCCTTGAAGGTGCTAGGACTGATGGAGTGGGTAAGGTGAACAGAATGTAGCACAAATATTTTGCTTTGAGTTACTTGCAAATACCATGTCATTAAAGTGGAATTTCACACCTCACTTACTAATACTGTAGCCAAGAAATAAGAAATACATTTTCCTTCAGCAGACTCAGTTTTCTCAATTGCTGGTTCAGATGAATCTCTGCTAGAACAGTATTTATTTAGGCCCTAGAGATGAAGAAATGTCTTATCCAGTCCAGATGAATGAATTTCAAGACGTCCTTAATACCCAAATCAAGCTGTGTCTTCACAAAGAAAACTGTGCTATTTATGATGGAATACACAGAGAATTTAAAGAATCTAGAGATTTGCATGAGGAAGTGAAATGTTAGTAACACCTCTTTTAGTTCTTGAAAGATGGGTCGTATGCACAACAGATGTCATTTCTGTGAAACCTTGTTCAAAGGAGCATTGTACAACTGGCCACCATTTGATTGCCTCTACCTATCACCCTAGTGAATAGGCAAAAGGGCTGTGAAGCAACTCAAGCATGTATACACCATAAATATTAATGCAACCAAACATTCCCTCTGCAACACACACAAAAAATAAGTGGTTTTAGCATATCATTTTAATAGGAAGTTATCGATTACATTTGGGTTTGGGACTTGTTAGGTAAGGCACTGACATGCCCACACTCTCACATTTTTTTCTATACATTTCTTTAAGATGTCACAAAAAAATGATGTGTGTGTCAGAAAATGGTTTTATCCTCATCCTCCAGAGATAAAAGAATTAAACCTTCCTTTAAGCACCAATGAAATTGGAACATGTAGGAAGAGGGATCCATTTACTAATAGTGTATTTTCCACATCAAAAGTTGTGTTAAAAAAAAATGTATGTATGTATATATTCATCTGCACAAACCTTTGCAGATTTTTGTAACTCTGTGGTACATTGAAATATTAAGAGAAATTGTCTCTGTCATTATTTCCTGTTAAAATATTGTAAGGACGCTCATTCTCCTAGTATTTTAGTGAAAAACAAAAGAGTCTCCTCCTAGAAAGGACACCAATTCTGTTTAACTGTGTTAACATCCGAAGGGAATCATGCGTAATAACATTTCTTCTGGGAGACTTTCTAGATGCAAAAGGATTTTGCCATTGAGCAGTCATAGAGGGGTGGAGAGAAGTCTGAGTACCATGTTTTATGCCACTCGCTACTTTTTTTTTTTTTTTTTTACTGTAAAGCAGCTATTACATGGCACAGAGATATATAGACATATACAGAGGTCTCTAGGTTACTTCCTGACACTCCTGCCTTTTTTGAAATTGTTTTGATAAAAAAATCTTTTTTCCTACTAGCAATTTTTGCAATTTTAAGTATTTAAGATGGAGCACCAGAGTTTCATGTTACCAGTTTCACGTACAGATCAGGTACAATATTAGAATCTTCCTTACAATATTTTAATATTGATGTGGAACACATTTTTATGCAGGGTTTGTCTTGCTGTAATACTTTTGTCTCTTTTTGAATATTTATGTAAAAATGTGAGGGTTTTAAAGTCCTTTGCTGATTCCATAAATACTACTGGTCTGTGGAACCAGTAGTATTCAGCAACTTTTCTTGACAAGTGGCAGTTTTGAACACTGAATTTGTGATACAATTCTGGGATGAAAGCAACCTCTACTGCCCAGGTTAACACAAAAATTTGACTGATTACACTCACTAAAATGTAGATTGTCTGGAACTTAAAAATCCCCATTAACCTTATGATTCATCGTATTACACTTGACAGCAAACAGGAAGAGGAAAGACAGGCATTACATAATTAAGTCTGCTTTGAGCCTTTTGTAGTTTTTTCCCATATTTATGCTAATATTTCTTCTTTAATTATCTGTAAATTATTATTCTTGCCAAGGCTGCACTTTTCAATCATGAATGTTTACCATCCACACAGGCTTTGCTTCCTCCTTATCTGTGCTGGCTTGTTGATACATCCTACTCCAGCAGCTCTTTTCCTTTCCACATATTGTACACAAACCACCTTCTCCTTGCTAGCCGTATCCTCACCTTCACAGCTCAATTCTCTCTCACTTTTTCTGTGTAGCAAGCAATTTCCTCTCACATTTCCTCCCACAGAAGATGTTTTTGGTCCCATTCCCAAAAAAATCTCTGGCATTAAATAATGCCCATGCCTTTCTCTCCAATGGGCAGGCTTCTATATGTGTTTCATCTGCCCGGGAATCTGAGGGCAGGTCTGGCTCAGTAAATCATATTCATTGATTGGTTGCCATTCCTGCCTTCCCGGGGCAGTGCGACCAGGGCTGGTTGTGCTCATCCCTTCCGGCAACAGTCTCTCCTGCTCATGTTTTCAAATCAATTGCAAGAAGTCTGTTGTAGTATAATATGAAACCAGGGCTTCTGTGTTTTTATTGAAAGTGAAAAGGCTATTAAGCTGGGGAGGGAAGTGCTGAGTAAGCTATACTTACACTGCTAAAATACATTTCTCAATTTATTAAACAGTAAATGTATTATCCAATTACCTTCATATCCTTAACAAAGTTACAGGTCACTTGGAAATAAGTTCAACTATTCTGTACAAAATCAGGAAAGATCTCTGAAGTGGAGGTTTCTTCATCGAGAGAACTAAGGGATATTGTCTTTGAAAGTGCATAGCTTTGAAAGAAATTGTGTTTGCTCTGCTTTATATTGTTTTAAGCAGTTCTATTTTGGCTTAAATTTGAATGGCCAAAAGGAATTAAAACTTCCTAAAAAAGAATAAAAGAAAGTAATGTTTTTCTGATTTCTAGTTGCCACTCTTGTTTAAATGACTATCTCATTGAAAGAATTTAGCTCCTTCTCTATTAATTTAAATCTGTTAATTTACTTAATACTTAGTGAAAGTAACTAGGTAAATAAGCAAATAAAAAAGGCAAGGATCCTACAAAATGCACTTGTAACTTGACTGAGATGCTTACAGCATTAAGCTATTTTGATCTTCACCTTCAGAATGCCAACAACTGAAGATCTGAGTGTATCAGATTATCAGAACAAATTATCACCAAGATTTCCTGTGAACTTCAAATGCAGCAATCACTAAATCACAACCATGTACGCGTTCAGGATAAAATACAGGCTAATTTGAGTTGTTTCTTCCCCAACGAAGAAAAGGAATTATTCACTCTCCCATTCTTCACTCTCTCCCAAGAACGGAGATCCAGTAGGATCCCACCATGGATCCAGCTTGTATACAGTGGCTATTGTGGAATACACTGCTCCTAAACTGAAATGTTTCTGAGCAATAACAGCATTTGAATGGTATGAAGAATTTGTAAAGAAATATCCTGATTTTTTTTAAAAATCTTCATTAGGGGTTTGAGTCAGCTTCTATTATGTTAAAGGACAGAGTATTTTATGAGAAGAGTTTTTGTACTTCCAACATAAGGCCGGTAGGCTCTACCCTCCAAGTAGTTAGGCACTGAATTAATTACAATTTCCTGGAATGAGTCTCAGTCTCCAAATATCTTCAGAAGATGTCTGTTTTAACTGAAACAACAAGTTTCAGACATCCCAATTAACAAGAGACCTCAGGTTAAAACTCATTTATCAAATCTTACAATGTTTAAATCTAAGTTGGAAACAACTCATTTTCATAGATAAAGGAGAAGCAAAAGTCAGGGGGCCAGCTTTGATCCCAGGCTAACTCTGGTGACTTGCACCCTTGTAAAACCAGTGCAGCAGCAGGGTGCATCAGAGTATGAGCCTGTATTTCAGCCAAATTTCATTTTAATTGAGAGAAAAGAAATGACACAGCAGAATGACAACTGTTCTGATGAGTGATGAGTTCTTGTTTTACTACCTGTTCATTCACAAATAACATGGATTACCTTTTTTTAATTGTCTTTTCTTCCCCCAGTTTTGAAGAGATCCTTCCCATGCATGAACATGGACAATATTCTGAGAACCCTAAAAGTCACTCTTTAGGTGGGCCAGGTTTGGGCCCGTACATTTTCCCTAATGAAGCATCTGAGACTTTGCCAGGTCTAATGGCTAGCAACTCAACTAAGCAGAAGTTGAGAAGGTTTGTGTGGGCCAGCTGATATATTCATTATGGGTCAGGGTTTAAATCTTAAACTAGAAAATAACTCTGGTACCATTGTAAAAAATTATTCATTTTTTTCATCATTTTTCTGGCCTGAGAATTTCACTGAGGACCCTTTATATCTGGATTTCACATTCTTTTACAAATTCTTCCTACAGACCCACACTTGCAATCTTCAACATATTCACATGGCTTCAGTGAAGGTGGTTTCACGAAGACTGCAAAATCTGTCCCCTTGTGCCTACCGTGTCCTATTATTTCTAGGTAGGTTTTGGTCTCTTTGCTTTTTGTTCATAAACAGAGTTCCATAAAACAAATTATTTAGCATTCCAAATGCTAGGATCACTGTTAAGCACTGCCTTCACTTTCAAAACATGTTTTCTTGGATGTTCAAGTGTTTATGTCAGCATATTTAGGGGGACCTAAGATAACACTCTTTGTAAACTACTGATTGAGAGGCAGTGATTTGCTTATACCTGTCAAAGCCTCCTGACTATAAGCATTATTTCATGTAAGACTAATTAAAATGAGGCAGTTCTGTGAAGTTATTTTCCACCTCTACTTTCTGATTGCACACAGGTCTAACGTTCTGGCAGTTGTACAGAGCTCTCTGAAAAATGTTGCCCTTGCTTTTGTCATATACCTCCTAGGACTGGATGTGCTCCCTTAAAGTATACTGGTCTTTATCTCCAGCTAAAGAGTGTTTGTGTCCCTTCAGATGTATTTCATCTGTAAAATTCTGCATGCCATCCTTTATTTGGAGAGACTTCACCTCTATTCCCTTGTGTATTTGATCCCCTATCTTGTAAAGTTTGTCAAATTCTCTAAGTTGTTGGTGAGGAGCAGGAAGTGGGAAGGAGACACCATGTTCAAAATCACTGAACAAGTCATTTAAAGCCCTTTCTATCTAGCTTATTTCTTCACCTGAGGTACCACACACACTTTAAGTGAATATTGATTTCTGCCTCCTCCAAATTCCTCAACATGTCATTACTTCCCACCACTCGCTCTTCCCCCAGACCTCTTGCACCTATCTCCCCGTGCAATATTCAAGTTTCAATGGACTTAGAGACAGCACAGTGTAAGTGATTCAGAAGGACCATACTGACTCAAGCACTGTGCTATTTCTTTCCCAAGAGCTGTCAGACTCCTACGGAAAGAGTCTAGCGGGGCAAGGAGGGACATCCTCACATGCACACAGAACATAGACTCCAGAACCATCTGGGCAACAGAGATTGCCCAGACCTGCATATTTCAACCTTCAGTTATCAGGTCACTTCCCAACCATTTGATAAAATTCCTATCTGTTTTCTGTTACATCTTTGGCATTATACTCTGTGACAATGAGTTCCACAGTTTTGTGGTAAAGATAAATACTGTGAAATTCAGATGCTTGAGTAGTTTCCCTTTAACTGTTAGTTTAACTATCCTTCCTTTCTCTTCCCACACAAACAATTTGAAAACTTTCACAGTAACATTTTAAAAAATATAATTCCAAAGCATTATCACCACCTTTTTATGTGTAATCTAAACGAGACTTTTTTTGATCCCCTTCAATGTACAAATTACATGGAAAAAACTATTTCTTTATGTTAAATACTTAGGAAAAAATATTTTAAAATTTTTGAGCAACTGGAAAAGGTAAAAATCCAAAGACAATAATACAATGTTTTGGAGGACCCATCTGTTTCCCTGTACTCTGATTGAAGTGTCTGATTCAGATGTTGTTATCCCTGTGGTTGAGAGAAGTTGTAACAGTGGTTGTATGGAAATACCTGGCTGTGTGGCAATCCCACACACTTCAAGCAGTGCCACATGTAAGATCCAAGTTCCCATGACACCAACATAAACCAACAGCTTCCAAGAGTTAGTCTAAAAATAAAAGATTTATGTAGGAGCCAAACAGTGATGCATAGAAAACAATGAAATAGTAACTCCTTTTGTTACTATTTATATTGTTACTATTTTAACTCTGATATCTGACATACTTCCTGCTCTCAATAATTGGAATAAATCCATTATACATAACCTGTCTGAAAAGGACAGAAGAGAAGAACACTGCCTGATGACTTTAAGGATGCGTGAGAACAGAAAATAGGTGAAATTGTCTTGTCAGTCGTTGATAGTGGCAAGATGGCCAAAGCTGCATAAAGTTGCAAAATAGAAAATTTACCTTGGGCATAGTTTCTACAGAATTCTAGGCTTAATTTCTACACAATTCTAGGTTTCAGCCAAGTCCTATAATATGCTAATTTTCTTAGCTTTTAGGAATTCTTTTTATATGTTGTTGTAGATATCTTTAAAAGTTCTCTGCCTTTTTTGATGTGTTCATCTTTGTGCAGTGCCGAATGTCAGAAGTTTTGCATAAGGACAAGAATTTCTCTGTTTGCTCTAAGGAGCCTCCATTGCAGTTCCATTGATAGGACACTTCTTTACCTTAAGGAATTTACTGCCTCCACACCATTTATTCATGTATATGTGTTTATATTTTTTGGTCATCCTCTGATTCTGGATCTTTTTGCTTCATAAAGTCAATGAGAATTTTGCCATTGACTCCAGGGAGAACAAGATCAAGTTTTAATTCCATTTTCCCTCTAATCTATTTGATCTTTTCAGTCTCCTTTCACACTGTCACATCAAATCTTCCTAAACTTCCCATTACTTTCATCACAGCCTTGTTGCAATTAGCTATGATTAGAAGTAAAAAAATCCTCGTTTATATCTTATGGGAGTTCAATAATCCAACTTCAACTG
Source organism: Pseudorectes ferrugineus (assembly GCA_008033365.1). Classification (NCBI taxonomy): domain Eukaryota; kingdom Metazoa; phylum Chordata; class Aves; order Passeriformes; genus Pseudorectes; species Pseudorectes ferrugineus. The sequence continues at coordinate 56,286 of QWTY01020982.1, forward strand.
GTTTTTTGGAACTAGTATCACTTTGCTTTTATTTTTTATCTCTCTCTGAACCCCTTTACAAGATATTCTGGGCTTTCATTATCATAATTTTAAAGAAGAAAAAGTCAGGCACAGAAGAGTTACATGATCGATGCAAAGTTTCTCTGCAAGTCAGCCAATCAAACTGAAACAAATTCACTGTATCACATTTTCTCTATTGTTTTAGAAACAGGACGGTTTCTTGCATATTTACGCTCATGCTTTATGGATAAAATTCACATGTAACACACATAGCTACATCAACTAAGTTAATTTACAATGATGTATTAATTAAACTGACAGCTGAGAATGGACTCCTTTTACTGCCACCAAATAAGTAAGTTTTCCCTTGTGGCAGCAAGGAATTGTAACAGAAGAAAACTGTCCTCTAACTTTAGTTTGCATAAAAATATAAAGGACTGTATTACAATTTTCTGTGCACAAAGCTTTTGTCTTTTGACTGAATGTATGTTTTCCATCTTGAAATTTAGAAAATATATATAATGTTGACTTGGGGCAGGATGTAATGAAGTGCTTGAATTGTAGTGGAATCATTTTCCTTATCACCAGCTACAGAGTCAGTCAATTAATTGGCTACCAGCAGGTCCAATCATGCTAAATCCCTGTGTATTAATGGATTTGGAGTAAAGGGCCAGGAAACACAGAAATTCAGAGAGAATGTCTTCTTTCCTACCTCCTCAGTGATTAGTGTGGATTTAGCACCTAAGAACATATCCTGAGCTTTACACCAGTTTGTCTCAAAGGGTAGCATGGCACAAAATATGGGCAGCAAAAATTTCTTGGCTATTTTGAATGGAATATTATTTACAGAAGAATTATGCAGCTTATTGAAAGGTTTTTTTCTCTAGTTTTGCTCTCAAATAGAGCCAATACAGCAAAAGATGTAATAAGCAGCATCTTCTTGGCAGTTCTGCCCACAGCTCTCTTCGTGATGACAAACACCACCTAATAAATCTGTGGATGATGGCACTGAATTGGGTACCAGTGCTGGCAGCAGCCGTGGGATGCAACGAGTGGGAGCACAAAGCACAAGCCCTGGGAAATGGGACTATGTGGTATATGATAAATCCACTGCAAATAAGAATTTAAAAATATGCATGTAACTAAGTATTTTTTGAATCAAAGCCCAGTTGTTCAGTATGATCCAGTATTAGAGCATGTCACAGATTCATTGACTTGGCCTCCACCCAGCGCCTGAGGTAGCAATGTTTGAGCACCGTAACAGGTAATCATTGACTTGATTTCTCCTAAAAGGTATTTGCTCCAGCTACGGTTCCTTACATTTCTATGAATGTGAGTTACTATTACCACTATCTCAGTTTTGAGTCTAAATTTTAAAAAAACAAGCCAAACAAACAAACAAACAAAACACAAACCAACTAAGAAACAAACAAAACAAAACAAAAACAAAAACAAAACAAACAAAAAAAAAAACACCACACACCACATCAATAAAATCATAATGTGTGTTCATTCTTTCCATGGCCAATGGAGAGGTGGTTTTCCCTCCTGTTTCTGCAATAGCTTGGTGATGGGAAGCCTACCCCATCTGAAGTCTATCTTCTTCTTTTGAAAGTCCTCCTCCTTGAAAAAAATGCCTTATCTACCATGCAAACCCTTATTCAGAATATTTTCTTCTCTTTTTATTGAAGCATGCCTATCACCAAGAATAAAATTCATTGAACTACAGACCAAGAGGCAAACTATGACAAAGGAATTACAGACAGACAAAAGAAGCTTGCCCATTAGGACGCTGTCTGGAAAGAATCCTGTTTCTGTACCTCCCGTAAGGAGAGTTTGTTCAGTTTACATGAAACGGTTTTGGAATTACCATAACGTAAGCATGAAATTGGCTCCAAGCTTCTCATCACTGCATGCCAAGGAACTTGTGGGCAAAAAATGAAAGCAAAATAGTAGTCTTGTTAGGAAAATATAGCATAAAGCAGTTACAACTACAAAATTCAGATGCATATTACTTCAACTAAAACATTGGCATTGATTTTAGGATCAGCAAGATTTAAGCACAAAATGTAAAACAAAAAAAATTTCTGCTTATGAGAGATTTATAAACACAGATACAGAGATGTTCTTGGTCCACCAAAAATCACATTTATCTCCTTACATTATACTTTTTCAGCTTCTTTTGTTTTGTTGATTATATCTGCATGGATAGCTGCAACAAAGAGATAAAAACAGCAAAAGGGAAGGGGAAGGAGAAGAAAGGAGCAGTACCCTGATAAATGCATTTTTGTGGAAGACAATAAACCTTTATTTGGAAGTCTTAGAGCAGGAAGAAATGCAATGAGTTATTGGGAAGGGAAATGGAAAGACTAGTTGGAAGAAAAAAGTCAAAGGGTTTGAGAATACTTCAAATGCATTCCCAAACAATTTCTGTCTAAGCTGCCTTTAACACCTCACCATGTTTTAGTTGCAGTATCTTCCCATAACTATCCCCCAAAAAAACTGCAGCATCCAGCCTGATTGCACCTTCCTGCAGCTCAAGTCTATAAGTAATTTTTCTACTATGTTTAGAGAGGACAAATCTCTCTGCTCTTTGGCACCAGGATTTTCAGCAGGGGAACACTGTGACCATGTCTGTTGACAGTCTTCATTTCTAGAGGCTGATCAACCTCTGTTTGGGGTTCCTTCATGGATCACGTTTCCCTGACCTTGTTCTTGCTCCACCTCTCTGGACCTCCTCCAAAAGCCCTCAGTCATGTAGTGTCTGAAATGAGACAAAGAATGACATCAAAAGCTTTATTAATCCTGAGTGGAAAGATGGTTTCATTAGAGGGATCACCGATATTTAAAGCACTGGATCCCTCTCTGAAACTGAGGGATATTTTAGGTTCACTCATTGCAGTTCATGTAAGCAAATTCAAAGACTGAATATAGAAAGCATTTATATGCATGTATATGTTCTGTCTGATGTGCAACATACAGCTGCTCTGTTTTATGACTGAAATAAGGGGAGAAAACATAACAGTTCTATTCCCAGCATGCATAATGGCACAGTGGCATTTTTTTCCCTTACAAATAGGAATTTTTTTACAAAAGATTTTTTATCAGACTTTAAAAAAGTCTAACTAATGTTACCAACACAAAACTCAGTATGTTTGCATGAACTTTTCCAAATCTGAATAGATTAGTAGCATAGATTTACTAGTCCATAAAACCAGTTCAGCAGTTCAATGGAGACCAGTTTGGGACTGAAAGTAGATGTAAAGCAGCAGAGTCCTCTATCACTGCTGCCTGTTAACCTTGCAGTCTGCTTTCTTTTGTTACCCATTTATAGTTTTTTAAATATTCTTATTATTATATAAAGACTGTACAGTCTTTCCTGTGGATTTCAGAAGAGTTTTTACGACTTCTACCGCCTTAGAGAGTTGTTGCTCCATGATTTCTCCTCACATGTTGTGTCTCACTCTATTTCTATAAGGTTACTCTTTTGTTTCAGAGACACAAATTTTCTGATTTGCCAATTTCTGTGAAAAGCAAAACATGAAAATCTTTCCTAAGCTGATTGCCTATTCTTTTTGTGTGTGCAGAGGTGGGACGGTTAGGGGGGAAGGCTGGGGAGGGCTGGGAAGTGCCACATAACAGCTGTAACTTCATATATCAAACTGCTTTGATTTAGTATAGTAACATTGTCACTGTCACCCATTAGACAACAGAAATTTAAAATTAAAGCACAAAAAGTGTGGTGGGCAATTTTTATATTAATTAAAACCATTTCCCATTAAGGTGTTCACAGGCGAATCCCCCATATTTGGTTATGCTCTGGATCTTTCTTAGTTATCCGGGACCCCATTGGTTTGTTGCACCCTTACCCCTCCCCAGTCCTTCCTCATTGGTTTGTATCCTGCCGGTCCACCCCTTGTACCACCCCCTATATAAGTCCGGGCCCCCCCATTTTGTTGGTCTTCGGTCCCTGGAACCTTGTGCCACACCCTACAATAAAAGCCTTGGTTTTTCCACACCGGAGACCCCTCCCGCTTCTTCATTCGCCTCCGCCGATCCTCTCGTTACATCGGGTCCTTACCCCGCATAATTTTTTATTTTATTTTAACAACAAAAAAGTAATGTTGGCCCAAACTACCTTGAAATAAAACTTTCTTGCACAGAGCACAATTCTAGCAGTACAGTTGTCCCTGCTTAACTCACTTTAGAAGGTATTGAGTCCAGTTAAAATACTTTCTCCTGAATTCAAATTACAGTTCTCACTGCTGGGGAACTTTGAAGTGTGTATCCATCCCACATCAGTCTAGCACTCAGTTCTAAGTATATGCTTGAGTCTGAGTTTGCACTGCTTTGTCAAAGGGGTGATTAATGCATGTATTTAAACTGAGGCTCAGTCCTTGCCTGGTGTTTCACAGAATAACAATGTGAAAATTTAGAGGATAAAACAAAGCCCATGGAGTTTTAACAGAAAATTTTCTCTTGACATCTCTGCCTTGAGAATCCTTTATGCACCAAAATATTGTCTTCAAAAGGTGGAAAGATAGTGATAACTGATAAATACTTTTTCCAAATGTTAGTTTTCTTATTTCCAATATAGATGTACTACTGTTTCAGCTACTATCAAATCGGTTGTTTTCCATTGTGATAGCATTAAGTGTTAAAAGTGGGAATAGTTAAAGGAAGCACTCTTGTTTCCATAACAAAAGTTATACAAAGTTCCCAAGGGCATATATAGTCAATGAGGTCTTTTAGGGACTGATGTTAGAAAATAGTGAGGTCTGTGGCTTCTCTTGAAGTTGAAGTCACAGTATGGCAATGTATTATGTTCTTTTAACATCCTCTGAGATTCAGAAGTTTTCTAAGTATTGAATTGAAAATTGTTTCCCAGAGAGTGGGACACAAAATAGAATACTTATTCCCACTATCAAATGAGGATTTTTCTCTATTCATCGTGTGTATATCTGACTATGTAAGGATGTAAGTGTCTGAACATGAGCCATAAAATTCTAGGCTTTTTAGGAAAACATTTTGTAAGCCAAAGAAATTTGATATCCTGAGGGATTATTACCTCCTTTTTTTTTTTTTTTTTTTTTGCCTTATTCTTAGCTGACATGAAGAAGAAAATGTATATCATACTTAATAGCCAGAAACAGAGAAAAACGTTTAAAATGTTCTTGTGGATCAGTTTGCTGCTCATCTCCAGAGCAGATAGGTTCTTCCACTCTCACAGACTAATCGTTCCTGTAGTTTCCAGCCCTTAGCTGGATGTCAGTCTCTCTTAATGACTGAAATCTCAATGTACAATCCAAGCTTGGTTGGTCCTTGTCTTCCTTCACCATTAACCCATTCAGTTTCATGAAGTGGTGGTAGCTTTGAAATGTGTACCACTGGTCTTCAGGGACACCGGAGAGCTCAGCAAACTCAATGCACTTGACAGCCTGTTCTAAGCAGAAAGTTGAAACCGAGTCTTGTTGCTGAATTGAAATGTCTGTAAATTTCTGTCTAACAACATATAAATAAATAGACATATAAATAACTGATTTGTTCAGGGCCTCCAGTAAATCATCAGCTTGCCTTATTTTATTTGCACCATACTTTTCAGACTTCTCTTGATGAACCTCATCACAGACAGGAATTAAAAGCAATTGTTGGCAGAAGAGAAAATAAAAAAACTACTTTGAGCCACTCAAAACACAGAAGCTTGAAATTTTATATCTGCAAGGTATGGCTGGTACTTGTGCAGTGCTTAATCCAGTCAAAATAAGAGGATCTCCTGAAAGTTTATTACCACTAAATGTTCTTTAAGAGCATGAGTTTATTACATTAAGAGGCAGAAGAGGAGGAGATTAAATGAGGTATATGGTCTCCTGAGTCTCTGGAGTCGAAGGGAAATGCCCTCATCCCATCAACCACTACCAGCAAAATACACCCACACAGAAAAAGAGGCTTTTTATTCTTGAGGTAATTGTAGATGAAGTTTTGTCTTCATTGTTCAAAACGTGTGGGATTTTATATCTAAAAGCTAGACAAGCTCAATACCTGACTGAAATAACCTTAGAGAAGGTTACATATTGAGGGCTGAATTCAGGATGCTCTGTGAAAGTACATCTGTTTTATATGAGACACACAATCTGTCTCATTCCAACCTGCATTTCTGGGTCACTTGAGACATTTAAACTGCACTTATAATTAACAGCTATTTTTAAACAACGAAAAAATAGAGCACTGGTAAGGTACAAAAGCATTAAAATTGCCCCAGTTTTGCTTTTCAATAGGACACACCACTGCAATATGCTTCAAGATCAAAGAGAGCTCAGAAAAAAGAGACAGGCTGATCAGTGGGGATAAATTGTTCCCATTATGATGGTATAAGAATAGGGTTCTTTCAATTGAAACAATTTAATAACCACATTCATTACATTCGTGTCCACTTGGTTTTATCTGAACAGTTTTTGCATAACAGGGGAGCAAGTTCAATTGAGCTTATTCTCTAGAAATTAAGATGTGCAGGATTTGACATTCAGAAATTAGGCACTAATAGTCAGCAAAGCAGTTGTCTTGAGATTCCCCCTGGATATAGCTGGATCTGCCTACCACTAATTATGTCAAATGCAAATGTATTCTCTAAAAGACACACCAAAAAATTTAATTAGCTCATTTCCAGACAGCTAAGGTTATACTAGAGCAATGACAGCTATCAGAGCATGATCTTTTCCGTGTTTATTCCATCACTTTCACAAAAGCAGAAGATGGCCAAGTGCAACACTGCTGTTTGTAAACTTTTTTTTCCACCGTCAACAACAGGAGCAGTTTTAAGGACCAGTCTTTTACAATCCTAAGCAAAGCAACTGAGCAGGATCTCCACGGTGACATTTTCAGCTACATTTTTATAAAAAATAAGAGAATCATTGATAGATTTCCCTCTTCCTCTAGTATACTAACTTAGCAGCAGACACCTATGTTTCAGCAAGGAGGAGAATTCCCCACCAGATGCCTTGCTGGAGGAAGATTGAATTTGCCAGTTCTCAGCTGCATGGTATTGTGCGAAGCGTGGGGTGAAGTGCCATGTGGCTTGAAATACGGTGTGGGTGTTAAGAACAAATCTGCACAAACGCTCCTGAGAAGAACCAAATCCAGAGACTGTGGACCATGTATAAAGCCCACCACACCCATTTCTGCCTGCTAGTCTCGCTGGTAAAAGGAACATAGGCAGGAGCATTTAAAAGACATTTCCCAGTGCACATGGGATCCTTCCTTGTTTTCTTGTCACTGCCAAACCAGCAAAGAGTAAAGGACTGTTGAAGCATTCACTGGGTGGCAACTGCATAATAGCATTTCCTCCCTCTCCCTCTGCCCTGTACTTTTTTATCAGAAATGTAAAAACTGTGAAGTTATCCTTGCCTCAGTGAAAGTTTTTAAATGGATGACTTTTCCAGAAGCAACGATTCTTCTCCTACTTGGCTAGTCCCCCAAATGGGATTTGCAATATAAAGCCATACATGGACCTAATATTGAGCAAAGGGTATAGACTTGTACAAATCACTGGAAAGATAAATATGCCATATAGATCAATAAATAAAACCTAGTTCCAAAAAAATCAAGCTCCAGCATTCCAGGCCAATTAAGATGTTATTTACTGCTTACATGATTGCTAGTTTGATGTTCTCCTTATTCATTTTTACAGTATAGGCATTTGTTTTGTTGAAAGATATATAACAGATTTGTAAATAGAAAATGATATAAATAGATTTTATGTCTCATAAAACTGTTAATCCATGCTCCATATTAAATATATGCTGTACTATTTTTTTGTACTTAGACACAGCTCTAGTATAATTAAAATAAAGTATGCTGGCTTTATTTTTTCAGTAAGTCATTTCCTAGTATAGAGTTCAAATAACAGTGCAACTGCAGCATGAAATGTGGTTATAATAGCCTGAACCACATTTCCTGAAACTAAAACATGGGAGATAATAGTGTGAAGGTACAAATTAAATGCAAATAAAACAGATTTCCCATTGTTGCTAATCCCTGGATTAGATTTCAGTGAGAAAATTAGCTGTAATATTTAACTTCTTTGTACAGTTTTCATTGACATATTATCAGTTCCATTTTCAGAGTTTGTATAGGAATTATTGCACAGGACTTTTAGAAAACCAGACATTCACCTTTTACGCTCTGAGTGGACCTATTCTGTGGTAAACAGTAGCTAACAATATCTAGCATCTAACACAGAGACAATTAGAAAGCCAGCTGGGATTTTATAAAAAGGGATACTTTGGTAATGGATACACATTTGGTTGCTACCCCTTGACTTTCTAGATGTATACTATCTTCTACACTGTCTTAAGATGAACAATAGATACACAGGTGCAACTGCCATTTTAAAATTAATTTATCATTTTAATAAGCTTAATAAGAGCATATTTATAAAAATCTAGCAAAACTTAATATATTAACCAAGTTCATAAATTAGTATAAACCCAGAATATATTTATTTAAGAGTCCACATGAAGCATTTGCATCATTTTAATAAAATAAATGTAAAATAAGTTAGGCAAATGGATGTACACTTTATACATTTGGGCAGCACTACAACATTTGAGGAAAACGTCAAGATGTTTAAGAAAGTGAGTCCGATTTCTTTGAGAGGTCATTTAGAACAACATGCATTAGTAAGTACTTATAGCATCACAGAACCATGTGAGGTGATAAATTTGTAGCATACATTGCAGCTGTGAGTAGTTCAATGTACAGCTGGAATATACATCCAAAAACTGTGCAAATCACTTTTAAGAGAACCCTGTGTCACAGATCTATGTACTAACATTTGAAGGGGCAATTTTTTCCCTATGGCCTTTCAAATGGAATTACACAACAAAAAAAATTACTACAAGTTGCACTTTTCTTACTTATACTTGTTCTGACAGAATAAATCACTGCTTGATTTTGTCTAGTTCTTGGGGTTATTCTGAGTTTTTGTGTGGTGGTTACCTCTATGAAGTACCTATCTATGAAATGTCAAAATCCGAATTTGACCTGTTGCTCAAGCTCTAACACATAGACTCCATTCCCGTATTAGTAGGTCACAGGTGAATCTTGCAAACACGTTTCACCCTCAGCTGAACTAGTGTCAAAGCGCATGAAGTACAGCAAGGACGTTTGAGTGAAGGAAACAGACTTAAAAGCAATTTGAGGGAAATCTTTCTGCTCTCCTTTTCTCTGCCCTTTCTTGGAATTCTGAAGACCATTAGGAGGCTACCAAATCATCCAGTTTCACATTTCCCCTGACAAAGAAGGAATTTGGTCCAAAACCACTGAAGTCAACATGTGCTGGCCTCAGTGTTATCAGAGCGCTTGAGACATCTGCCTCAGTTCATCTGATCATTTAGTGTGAACTTTTGTAACTGAGAACAGGCAGTGAGTGGTAGATCCCCTTTGCACTTCCTGTTGACACTGCTCGCATCATACTGTCTTCAGGAGCACAGGAATAGATACCTTCCCAGCTTTAGGTTAGGTCCCAGAGGACAGAACTTGTCAATGAGCAATGGCACAATGTGATTGATTATAGGCTTTGACTGACTATAAGATGTGAGCAATGTTAAGTAAGTGTCCACTCTGTCTTCTGTTTAAGAAGATTTTTACTTCTAAGATATTGTGGATTTCACAACGCAAAAATATCTGTTTGAAGTGCAAGACTTTTATTTTTGCAATTCATCTATAGAGAACAGCTAGCACTATCATCTGAGGTAGGTAAGTGACATACAGAATGATAAATAAAAACTACTCCTGAAACATCAAGCACTAGCATTCCAGAACATTAAAGTTATTATTTGTTGCTGAATTGATTGCTAGCTAGGGCTTCTGTCTGACTTGCAAACCTACTGCAAACCTTCCCAAGAAAATCACCGTATAAATGATGCCATTGTAATTCATATGAAGAAAATTCACCACAGAGAGATGAAAGCATGTGAATCCTGCCCTCAGTGAAAGCAGAAATACTAGTTTAGTTGAAGAAAATGGCCGTGTCCAAACAAACAGGGTGTTCCCCTCCCTGAGGAAATGTATCTCAGCAGTCCCAATGCCAGCTAAGATGACAAAGGCTTTGGTCTAGCCCAGAGATGTGTGGCTCAGTCTTCTTGTCAGTTTGCTGTGAAAAGCTTCTCACACACCAGGACCACTTTGATGACAGAAATCTATTAAAGCACCAGTTGTAAGCCGCAGTTTTGCTCCTCCACCCAATTCAGTTTCTGACAGTTCTTGCAGGGCTGACCCCACTCCAGGACTGGCCCATGGATGTCCAATCCACTGGCAGATCACCCAAAAGCAGTTGATGGCATAGGAGGGTTTGTCCTAGGCATCATTGCCTGTCAGAGAAGTTTCCCTAACATTTCTTTCAATGGATGTGTCTGCACATTTTGCGTCAACTGAGGTGTTGATCTTTTCCCAAGTTTCAGCATACCCAATCAGTTTCCAGGTTCTATGTAGACTCCAATGCTTCTTTTGCTTCTTCTACTTACTCACCTCTTCCTTCTGTAATGTAGAATCCACTGTGCTTTTTTATTGGTATTTTTATAGAGTGGTTTCAACAGGTTCCAACAGCCTGTTGTGGTAGGTTGTGTTCATGAACTTTTTTTTATTAAGTGGTAATCACACATTATTTCTGCCATCTGTAGTTGATGCAATTGGTTACAGAAGTATGCGGGGTTACGTATTCTTTTATACCATCCTTTTAAAAATAAGCACATCACCATGCCTATGAAGTAGCAAGTTTTTTAGTGAATTCAAGCTTAATCTTGCACTTTACAGCAACTGATAACATGAGGGTGAAACTAGTCTTTTTGTTGAGTTGTGCTTGACTTGGCTGAAAGAGGAAGAGAAAGTGAAGGGACCATTGGCGAAACCAGTGAACCAGAAATGATTCAGAAAAAAATTGGGAAATACCTGGCAATTGACATTGCTGTTAATAAGTCAGTGGGATGGGAATCAACCTGTCACATGCATCATTTGAATATACCTGACCATTGTGAGGTACAGTGCAAAGAGTTTCTTGCTCTGCTGTTAGGTTTACAATCTCTTCTAATCCCTTAGAAAATTAGCTGCAATTAGCTAATGAGTTCAAACTTATTTGGACATGTGCATAGCCTTTCCATGACTGAAAAAAAGTTTTGTTTCTTGGAAGCCAGGGTAAAGAAAAACAACAAAGATTAATCTTACTGTAATGTCTTCATTTTTATAAGCACCTGTGGGAGTAATAGAGGCAGGCTGCATGTCCAGCTCTTACAGAGATGATTATATCAACCAGACTCAAATTCAGAGGCCGGAGAGCCTGTGTTAAAAGTCTGTGAATGGAATTTTGGACTCATGGCAAATAACTGTGTCATCATGACCCAAAAGGCCAAGGAAATCCTGCCTAAGTCACCTGACATTAGACTAGCTAAAAGAAAACTTTTTTTTTTTTTTTAATGCCGTTTTCCCACTTTTTCTTCATCATGTTTTGCTTCCTCCTATCAAAGGTCACAAGTATTTAAAACAAAGCTTGCTGATGTTATTAGTCATGGTACCACACTGATGTGAACTTGCATCTTATTATCCCGACACATAGCTCTGCCTAATGTGAGGGAATTTGGCGTTTAGATTGTCACCAACTTAGGGACAGAGATTGTGAGTATAAATGTCTTCTTCACTACACAGTATCAGCTTTGATGTTGCATGTGTTCAGATTTTGGGTTATTTCTCTATGATATTTAACGGTTTAAATTATTATTTGAAGACTTGTCTATCTAAACCTAAATTATGGTGTCTCAATTATTTCACTTGCCATTAATATTATTCTTTTAGTTCAGTCATGGTATTGCAAAACATTCACAAGCCTTCTCTGAAGGTGTAAAGGCTTAACAAGGACAACAATTTCCCTAGAGAGTTAGAGCACACCTTATGCAGCTTTCTACTGACCATGCTCCCTGACTGACCATGCCTCCTTGTAAGGGAAGTGTTTTTCTGGGAATAGGACAGAAAACAGCTAGCCCAGCAATGCAGAGGAATATGGACCAAAAGACTGACTGCACATATAGGTACAGGATTAAAATAATAATATTCTCTCATATTTTAGAGCTTTGAGATGTCCAAACTTCAGTAGACTTCAGTGTGCGCTGAAGGATAGCCAAGCTAATTTTCAGTAAAATAATTAATGAACCAGGTGCTTCCCACCCACAGCTCATTTGTAGGGACTTTACCCCATACAGGCCTGCAGGAAGGAATAGTCAGAGCTTGTCTGCACCTTAGACCCTTTCAAGCCTGTGTATCTCCAAGACTTATGGCAGTCTCCTGTAAATTAGGTGTACATGATACTTGCGGGGAAAAAACAAGTCCTTTTAGAAAAGAGAAAAATGAAACAACTCCTGGGCAAAAAGTTGAACCTGTATGAACCAATAAAAAATCAGTGGAGCAAGCATCAGGTCTTTGGTCAAACAAAAAATCAGTTATGGACTTTCCATTTGTCACAAATAAATCTGTCATACCTAAAACTCACTCTGTTTTTTTCCTTTTTCTGTTTTTCATAGATGTTTCCCCAAAAGGGAAAGACCTTCACTCCAGAAAAAATCTCTGTGCATGGTCAAAAAATATTTGCTTCCATTTTGGTCAACATTATGTATAAATAATCAGGGGACAAAAAATACTGCTGCCATACTAGCTAAACTCATGGAAAATACATGACAGTAATTAACTGTGCTAAAATACATGCCTCCAATCCTGCCTTCCACTTCAACGTTTGCCTCTTTTGCATCTCCTCAGCACAGAGCAGAAGAGGTCTTACCCATTCTTTTTTCATTTCAGACCTCCTGCTGCTGCCTTTGATTGTAGATGCAGCTCTGAATTTCCTATCAAAACTCTCTTCAGGCCAAGAAGCAGAAAGAAGTGGGGTTTGTAAAGAGAAGTCATATCCTATAAATATGGGAGGACTGTATAGAGTATCCTAATGACCTGTTTCTACCTCTCTCCGGCAGACCTTTAGTGCTCCTGCTGCAGCATCTACTAGTTGACCATGCAGAAAGCTAACAACTAAGCATGAATGCATACAATTGTAAAGCGTCACTGGAATTAAGTTCAGCTCACTCCTTTGTTCCTTCAGTTCCTTTGTGTGATCAGTCTTGTACAAAATTAACTTCTGGTCTGTGCCTCCTTGGTTTTCTCTCTAGACCTGGATACACTTTTTTTTTTGTACAGTGGGTACTTTCAAGTTTCACCATCCAAAATTTTTAGTATCTGGAAATCTGATGTCTTTCATCTTTCCCTTTCAGTAGCACAACCACTCATACATTATTTAAGTGTAGTTAAGTTTTCCACTGATTCTAACATAAATTTCAGAATATTTTTAAAACCCTCTTCTTTTTCTCCTGCTTTATGTGCTTTGCCATGCCAAGGCATTAAGCAGAGTGCTAAGGAGCATGACACCACTCCAGTAAAGATTTCAGTCATAAAAAAGCCCACTGCTTTAGCCAGCTCTGCCAGTGACTGCTTAAAACTTAACAAGTACAGAGAGTGCCCAAATGCTTGACATCTTGAAAACTGAGCTGTAGCTCAGCTGCTAGGAAAGTGTCCACTGTCTCTCTTAGTATAATTGATCAATCATAGTTTTCCAGTCTGGAAGCCATCCTATATTCATTTCTGTCTTGGTAGATTCTGAGAGACCAGCTTCTTTGGCACTACTGCTGTAATGCTGCCTACTGTGATTGTGGAAAGCTCATACCTTCAGGAAAGGTTATACCTTTGCTCTGAGATGGCACCAAGACCACAAATTATTGCCTAGGACACTTATGCGTGACAGTTACTGAGCATCTATCAAAAAATCTCAAGAAGTGATGGTGCTAGTCTCTCTGTCTTAGAATGAGTGTAAAAAACTCTAAAGAACTAAGTCAAATTATTTTTTGGCTGGCACCTAATGAGTCAAACTTCTGGCCCTGCACAGGACCATCCCCAAGTGTCACACCATGTGCCTAAGAGGGTTGTCCTGGAACTTTGTGAGGCTGCTTGAATTCTGTCAGGCTTGATGCTGTGACCACTTCCCTGGGGAGCCTGTTCCAGTGCCCAAACACCCTCTGGGTGAAGAACCTTTTCCTAATATCCAACTTAAACCTCCTCTGACACAATTTCAGGCCATTCCCTCAGGTCCTGCCCCAGGTCGTCATGGAGAAGAGATCAGTGCCTGCCCCTCCACTTAGCCTCACAAGGAAGTTCCAGATTGCAATGAGGTCTCCCCTCAGTCTCCTCTTCTCCAGGCAGAGCAGACAGAGTGACTTCAGCTGCTCCTCATACAGCTTCCCCTCAAGGCCCTTCACCATTTTTGTTGTCCTACTGAACAAATAATACCAGGTACAACATTGCATATATGTTGCCACTATCTGTGTGCATATTGTATACGTACACCTGCGTACTGGGCCTACTGTACCTGTAATTGTACTGTAATATAATTTTTCTCTTACCAGTGCTCATTTTAGAAAGGAACACTGACTAATTTACATCACAAACATGGGGTTTACTCCATTAGGTGGTTTAAGATGCTGGGATTGACTCATATAAATGCTGCTGTGTTTCTACCATTATGGACTCCCGGTATTGGCACTTCTGGATCATTAGTTGCCACAGTTAAAAGATAGATATCTATTAATTAAGTTAAAATTCATAAATTTCTCCTTTTCAGAGCAGTTCAGAACAAATTTCAGTTTTATGAGCTCTTATGAGCAATTTAAGAATTATTTTCAATATAGCGTTTTGTAGGGGCCATTGTATAAGAAAGTTGTTAAGTATAAGAAAAATGTGGCACAAGAGAAATGCAAATCTGCATAAGCCTCATTGTGATTTAACCCTTTTAGAGCTGAGAATAACATAAAGGGCTTGACTTTTTTTTTTGCTGTGCAAATGTATATAGATTGTACACAGACTGAACCCCTTACTTATACTACAGCCTTGACAAAAATGCATTCAGATAATCTACACAATGTAGAATAATCACCTCAAAAAAGTAATTCACTTCTTTAAAAACTAGAAGAAAAATAAATATAGTGCAGTAAAATTGTTGAGTGAGGAATCTATCTGGACATTTCACAAAACATTTCATTATGCTGATAATTCCCAGAAGTGCTCTCAAGAGTGCTTTAAGCTGAGGATTACTGCACTGGATCTGATGGACTTTTTTTGTAGCCCCTTTAAAAGGCAGTGAACCGTTTTTCTATTTTATTTAAATAATGCCCCTTAAAATGGATTTTTAGAGGTATAATAACTCCTTAAGAGTCAGTTATGCTAAACAGTTTCTCTTGATAGAAATGTTGTAAAACTCGTTAACTGCACAATTTCAGATGCCGGCTTGGTGAGCACTAACTGACATGTGAATGGCCAGAGTTTGTAAAATAAATTGAAATAGTTGTTGTATCACACAGCTAGCAATGCACAAGCTGTAAGCCACAAGGGGCTCAAACCTGACAGAAAATTACTTCAAGATGAATGAAAAGTGCTTGTTTCTCTTTATTAGTTTTTAGAGAACAATGAAAATGTTGAATTGTTTACAGAAGGGTTGATTAAATGTGGTCAGTAGGGCCATGTCCCTACTGCTAACTGTTAGCCTTCCCAGCATCCAGCCTCTTCCCTCCACCCCATGCATCTTCTTATAGACTATAATGGTCACACATCTGTGTGTGAAATGTGCTCATTTTGACATTCCTCTGCTGCTCTGAGCTGTTGAGGCCTTTGTTAGGTAAAACACTGTTGTCAAGCCTAACAAGCAGTTCATGCAATTTGCTGGACACTGCCACAGAGAATAGCCCTGCTATGAATTGCTTCAGCATCTAACAATGCTTGGTTCAATATCAAAATACATATGCATTTTTTTCCTTTGTTCAGCCCTGAAACTTTCAATATTTTGAAGAAATACATATTTTGCATTAAAAAAAAATCTGATATGGGTTTGACATCACAACACACTGTTTGTTTTATTCTTTTGTTATATTACGATGGAAGGGGGAAAAAGAGACTAGTTGTTCTTTTCTGAGCTAAATTCACTTTCTATGTGGTACTAAGGGCACAAAGGGGAGATGCATCGTGCCACAACATATTCTAGCAGATTATCTGGTCTGCTTTCAAAGCAATTCAAATTAAGGCCACTTTAGGAGAAGTGGTATTTGCAAACGATGACAACAGAAAATGTCCCTTTGAGGCAGTGACTTTAAAAACAACTTAAAGATCAGGTTCATTTAACAGCAATCAAGACAGTAAAAACCACTGTGTATGTTACTATGGCTGTTGAACAAAATTGTCTTCTTTTTTTTCCCTTTCCACCCTATTCCATAGCCTTCATCCCTTCCCCCTCTTCCCCAGAAGAAAAATCAACCACTACTGTGCAAGGGTTTGAATGCTATTTGTGGCAATCTGTCACTTTGCATAGTGTTCCGCCCTGATGTGAAAGCAGGATTTTCTTTTTTTTTCTATCTGTAGAACATGCTTTTCCAGGCCTATTATGCGTATAAACAATGGCGTATGTAATTACCTTTCTGGGGTGGCAATTATTTCTTGGCATAAAAGCTGAAGTTAAGGCAATCCATCCTGCTGCCCCCCACCTCCAAATAAAGGGTGTTCTAAATATCAAACAAACAAAAATAAAATCATTTTGGGATGAAATCAAGGCTGCTTATATGAGCCTGGGAAGGGACAGATACTATCACTGCAGCCTCTAAATGTCAGCATGATCTTTTTTTTTTCCAGGCAGTAATTGCTTTACATTTTGTTTCAGATTGAGTCATTTCAACCTTTGCCTAGAAGCCAGTTTTTGCACCCCACCTCCTTATACTGAAAACTTTTGCACTTTTGCTAGGGCGGATTTCCTTGGCAATTCTGTGGGTAAGAAAATACCATACCTGTCATGTCAAAGCTGTTGGAGGGTGCGAAATGCTGACTTTCTTGTCTTGCTTCAAGCTATGGGAGGTTATGCAGGGTGGTGGGTTGAGAGAGTGCAGGATGGAGGAGACCTGTTCTTTCCTTTTCCCCATTGTGTGTCTGTCTTGCTGTGTATGGTTATAGTCCTCAGTGTTACCTTCAGCTGGACATCTATGGACAGGCCTGTCATAGTTTCACTGTATCTGACAATTTAACTTACCTCAAGGTTTCCACTATTGCTATGAAACAGGGGCCTGATCCTACAAAGCAATATGGTTAAGTTTGTGATGAAAGTTCAGGTCAGACTACACTAAATCCCCTTAAACACATCAAGCAAGGATGCTCCCATTCCTAGTTCTCTGTCCAGAGACCCACCAATGCTTCTTGCTTCCTCCCATGGAAGCCATGCATGGGTAGAGCTGGCATATGCAGCAGTGCCCCATCACCAGCTAGGAATTGCACCTCCTGTAATTCAGGCTCATTAGAGGAGCCTCATCATTAAGCAAAATATCAGCGCAGATACTGCCCACCTATATGTTTACAAAACCAGCCTAAACTACTTTTTATACCTGGAGAAGTGGAGGGTATGATACTGATGCTACAATGAAAGTCACACAGCAGCATGTGTCTCTTCGTCATTTTTGATGCAAATCAAATTTACGAAATTCAAAATTGGTTTATCAGCAACAACATATGCTTATATTTTAAAGGGTGTCTTGTTTCCTTTCTCAATTAAGTTTAAGGGAGGACTTTTCTGAGTCTTTAATATACACTTAATTCTCAGAAATTAGGGCCAAACCAAAGTGGATTTGTGTAAGTTTCTTTTGTGTTGTTGTCATTGTGCCTAACAAGGTACTCCTAATGCAGACACTACTAAATGAAAGGTGTTTTAATGATTAATCCTTCATTCTCTTCCACACCATATGCACTGGGAGGCTGGTTGTGTGAGTGCCCTTTCTGTGTTATGTGCTTATACAAATTAAAGAATGAAGGGAGGAGTAAGGCCAAGAAGAAGCATACACAAATCATAAACTCAAAACGTGATTAGTGTCCACCTGCTTATCTCATACATACAAACCTTTTATCGGTCGCAAAGATGTTAACAGACACACACCTTAGTTTTCTATTTATCAGACAGAAAAGACTGCACAGAAAGAAGGAAGTAGATTAACAGGTTAAAAATTTCCTTTCTTTCCATTCTCTTCTCCAGTTCCTTTGCTGAAGGGACAGTGAGAAGCAGACATACATAGTTACACACATTCTTCAGCCCAGGGACAACACCAGCATATCAATTGAACCGAATGATGTAAGCAGCTTTCCCAAATTTGTATTTGGTGGTGATGTCAACAGGGGGAAATAGGAATTAGAAGTCATCATTTGGTTTTGTCAGACTGGTAGTGGATATAAGAGAAAAGAAAATCTCCTGCAGAATGGAAATCACAAACAGCTTTGCTGGGGAGTACGATCACAGCTTTAAAACTCTTTTTTTTTTTTTTTTTTGCTGTCAATAGATGTGAACAGAAATAACAAGAGCCACACCAGAGGAAATACTAATCGTGCCACCAAGATCTGTGCCTAACTCTCTTCCTTGCAAGTTTGAGTAGGTCGTTTTGAAGTTGTCCCAAGTGCTGATTCCATCACTGCTTTGACTGTTAATAAGCTTTCTCCACGAGAAAACATTTTCCCTTGTCTTGAAGAAAGTTCTGAAGACCATGTTCACCTCTGCATCTGTGCAAATATTTTGATAATGTTTGAGCTAAGATGTGTTAATTGAAAGGAGAAAAGAGTATACTGTGAGAGGATGGCATCACAGGTGGTGGTGGTATCATAAGCTGGTGTTACTTGTCACCGCTTGTACAGCTTTCCTTTTCTATACCTCCTTTCCTAAGAGGATCTCAAAACACTTTGCTTACGTAAGTCAGGAGTTCTAGCATTATTCTGCAATGGAAAATTATTACTACAGTTGTTCTAAGGTGAATACACTGAAATACAAAAAAAATAAATGTCATTATCAAGAATGACAAAACATTGTTACTAAAGCTGAAAATAAAAAAACAGATCCAGATTGCAGCTAAGCAGATCCCCTCCTTTTCTGTTTCATGCTGTTATGTGTGAGGAGTAATACCCAAAAGTTATCAAGTTATACTATTCTTGTGCATTTAATAAGACCTGTTTTACAGGATCAAGAAACAGCTGTGAAGCCATCCTTCTCTACAAAAAGATCTAAGAGATACAAATTTTGTTCTGTCTTTTCTGACTAAAACCTTTGGTCAGAAAGAGAAATTACAAGCTCAAAGAGATAAGAGAGCTTCTGGGTCTGAGACCTTTTAATAGGAGAATAATCTGTTTGGGAGCTTTGTATGCAACATATAGCATTGTTCATTTTACTGTGTGAGGATGTGATAACTTCATCTCCCCTAATCTACCCCCTGAAACTGGGAGTGGGCCCATGTTTTTTTAAATCTTGATGTTCTTTTCCCAGCTACATTAGTTTTATGAACTTTTGTCTGGTTAGAAGAGCAAATATTGTTTCTCACCTGTTTTCACAGTTTCAACCTCCAGAAAACACCACAGATGACAGTAACACTACCTTTCCATAAGACACCAAGACTTCTACTACGAAGCCCATAATAAGCACAGACAACTCGCCACTTTTATTGCAGCTCAGAATGTGTCCAATTCAGCAGTCACTGAATTCAATCTCACCTGTTCAGACGATGAGCTCTTTGGGTTTGATGAACCACATGAACCTGTAATTAAGGGGAGGACATGTTACAGTCCCCACAGGATGTTGCAGCTTTCCTCGTTGTTTGTTGCTGATGGGGATAAGTAGCACAAGCAGAGAGAGAAAATGAAAGTAAGGTTAGTTAAACACAGAGCTACTTTGAGCTTAAAAAGAGTGTTAGTATCGCACCAACAGTTCAAAGGTTCAATGTAAATACTGTTCATTTGGTGTTTCAGTTGTAAGACTAGTCAGTGGAAAGATACCAAACCTGCATGTAAGACAAACTCAAATTTTACAGCAAAGTCACAAACATAAAAAGGGACCTCTGTTCCTCAATACTTAAAAGTGTATACCTTTTACCTCTGTAAACACAATTTCTGGTTTCCTTTGCCTATGACCTGCAGGTGGTTTATGTCTTACCATGGCTCTTTTATTCCAGTTTTCTAATCTGCAATTATTTACGCAGTAATTCAAATCCAGTTTCAGTATTGACTACTAAGTTGAATTCACAGTAGTTGACTGCTATGTCACATTCCAGCTCTCCGTCATTTTCTGATTCCATTAAGAATGAAACATTAGGCCTTAAGAAAAAAAGGGAAAAAAGTATCTAGAGAGTGATCATAATGAGTCAATTATGCTTGTGTTGCATGGTCCTCTAAGTTCACATTAAACTTGTATTGCTCGTAGTACTTAAAAAAGAACATTTCTATTAAAAATTAAAGCAGGTGAAGAGCATCTACAGTGCATAAGATAATTCTTTTTTCTTTCAATCTGGCAGCAGATCACAGCTTTGCCCATTGCTTTGTCCATCTGCGCAGATCATGTGTCCCTCCTTGAATGATTTCACCAGTATTGCTAAGTCAACACTAAATAGCCTTCTTTGGGGACCAGCCTTCACCCATTTTTGCAGGAAGCTTTGGGCTGAATCCCAAAGGTCACTTAGCCCCAGTATCCAGCCAGCTGCAAAGATGGTGCTGGGAGTAACTGCTTTGGTGATGACGTATGATGGTTCTTTCCTTCAAGTGCAAGGCCTGGCCAGGTCAAGCTCAGAACAAATTACATGATGATATGAGCATACAGGTACATTTGGAGTGACATAAGTGATGAATTTTTCCTCTAGGGTTCAGCATCACTGCCAATTTGGCCTTAACAGGACGGTGAAATATCTCCAGTCAGTTCCCTGCGTTGTAATCACCTAGACACAGAGATGTCTTGATGTGTTGATCCTGTGTTTGTACAGCACTGAGCACAGAGGGATGCTGTCCTCTAGCTGCTGCACAGTGTCCCACTTCAAATATTTAAAGTAGTGCATGAACACTGAATACTGAGCTTGCCACTATTGCAGAAAGCAACTGCTGACAATGGCCTACCAGTCTATAATTAAAAGCCTGTTCCACTGATAGCTTTAATTTCTGCTTAGAGGAATAGGCAGGTAAAAGCTCTATTGCATCACTGGTTTGTCTCCCTGCACTGTTTTGTAGCTTTCTTTTGTAACACAGATACTTATAACCATTAAAAAGCCTGAGCTGGTAGGTGTATTTGTATCTTCTGCTCTTGAAATCATTTTCTGCCCTGCCTCAGGAGTACCTTCAAAGAGAACGTTCTTTTGTCTCTACCTTACACCCCTCTTGGTGAGCGCTCTCCAGTGTGGTCTGAACAATTTCTCTGATATTTTCTTCTGATCACTTCCATTTTGATTAAATGCGGGATTAAAAATGAAAACTGCTTGAGCTGATGATGATAAGTCTATGGAAAGTATCTCATGTTCCTTCAGCAACATTGCTGAAGGTGAGAATGATGTCATGGTCTTATGTGCAGCTGCTTGACAGGTGGCTAGGAAAAATACCCTAATATTCTGGTATCACTTGTAAGGAGAAATAATTGATTCTGTCAGGTTTGAAAAAAGTGCTGAAATTCCCTTTCTACCTGGGTATTTATTAGGGATTTCCCAAGTTATTCATGTGACACTAATCTCATCTGAAAACTGGATTCATTGTTCTGCATCTGGAATTACACTGATAATGTGAAAGAAATCAAACTGATCTAAATTGTTGCACATTGAATGGTCTGGCTGATATTTTTAGGACTGGTCTACTTTCCCAAATTTTTAGACTACCAATCTGCTACCTGTGAGGCAAATGCCACTCTCACTTTTGGAAGTCCTTGTGTGAAAGGCTGCACAACTCTGACACTTTTCAAAGACATTCTGTATTAAAATTTTCCGTGTTCCCAGAAAGCAGTACCTTCCTTCTCATGAGAAAGCTCAGGCCCTCATGGCATCTCATCATGCCAGACATTAAGAAAAATACACCATTCTAAGACCACTGCAAACACTTCAGTCCTGAGGTTTTAAAGATGGTATAACCTATTGATCTGAAGTAATTGGTGTAGTACCAGCCATATAAAGATACAAGAGAATTTTTTTACTTATTGGAGTAGACAGTCTTATGAGGTGTACTGAATGCAAATGTTTATTATGTAAACAACCAGCAAATTTTTGCATCAAAATTGTGAAGAAAGCAATTACAACAATTACTAATTAACTTGTCTGTCAGAAAAGTTCTCCTATCTCACCTATCCTTTTTTATCTTCCTAAAAATGTACTCATTGTCTTCTCTGTCTCTGGATGCCACTCTCAATTTACAAAGGCAGGTTTGGGGTCTCCTTCAGGTACTGAAGCTTTATCTAATATTACCAGGAGAGCAGGCTAGACCACTGAGAGTCTGCTCTGCCATCCCTCATGAGGCTTCAAGCCTTTCTGCCCTCTTGAGCCATTCCTCATCAGGAGGCTCAGGATCCTGCCGGCACCAGAAGCCACGAAGACAGGTCCTGTGGCAGCAATGGCAAGGCAGAAATAAGGGTGTTCAAAGGCCTAAAAAAAGTACTTTTATAGAAGAAAATAACTGTTCATAATTGGGCCTCTGTCACTTTAAATTTTAATGGTAATAGTAATTTTGGAACTTTAAATAACAGCTTCCAGTGGCTTCACACTGAATCTTTCAATTACTCTTTTTAACTCTCTTTCCGGAGCATGTGCACCATGACATTGATATCACTGTTCAAATCGAAAATTATGCCTATGTACACCATGCAGGGCTCCTGCCTTTCCCTAATGCTAGCAACTGGGCAGACATACGAGAAGGTATTGCTCCCAGGTCTGAGAAAATCCTGGTAGCCCCATGCCAAAAAATTTGCACATTCCTGGCAATGACACAGCATTCAGCCCACTCTGTGGGTGGGTTGGGTGATGCTCCTGCAGGTACGTCTTTAGGGGCAAGGGCAGGCAGCCCTGGGAGAGGCAAGGCAACCCTCTCGGTGATCATTATTCTGATTATTATTGCAGTGGCTGTTGGCATTGCCATTGCACAGAGGTGCTGGAGCAGCCAGAGACAGCAAGGTGTCTTGCAGTTTGGAAGCACACAGAAAGTGGGCAAGTATTTTCCTTCAGAGAGTAAAACTATTTACAGACCCAAAAGGGGCGGGGGGGCGGGGGGGGGGGGAGAGAAGAAGAGATAAAGTTTCAGATGTGTCACATTCTGATGTAACTTAAATCCATATTATGGACTTTGTCATTGTTGTTACTGCAAGCTCTGTTTTACTGTTTAACCTGACATTGTGGTATTTGTGCATACCTGGTGCCCAGTCCCTTTATCTGCAGTTCCAGTCCTGAAATTAGAGACAAGCACAAAGCTGGCAAGAAAAATCCTCAGTTCCATGTGACCTAAAAATACACTTTAAACTCAAGAACAGAAGAAGGTCTCAAAAATGATTGCTATAAAACTGGTTTTGCGAGTAACCAGTTTTGAAGATTAATGGGATTTGTGGTAAGGAAGAGGTGAATTTTTTACTGGTTGTGCCCTACACTGATGGGAGCTAGAAGTGGTTGAGCCTTCAGTTTACAATAAGTGGGTGATAACAAGGCAACACCTTGTCCTTCCATTAACCCTGTCTGGATAACTGGAAATCTGCATACAGGAGCTTAAACCCAGCTGAGACTACACTCCTATCTATTCCTGCTTCTAGCCCTGATGAAAAGCATGGGGATGGAGGCCACATAAACTACTCTGTTTGTGCAGTTCAGAGCTATTTGGATAATCCAGGCTTTCATTTTGAACAAATTAAGTGCCAGAGGCACTTTATGGTTGTGAAGAAATCTCCCTGAGGTATGAGTGAAGTATGGATAAAAGCAAAGTCCACTGCAGATTGAGTGGGAAATGGCAATGCAGACGAATGAATGCTCCATAATGTAAACAGAAGTGCAAGAGATGGGAAATTTTTCACATTTTATTAAATCAGACTTTTACAGTAGTTATTGAAAGCAAAAAACACTGAATTATATTTAGATAATAGTTCCATAAATAATGTGTGTTTTCACAGCAGTTGCAAAGTCTGAAATTTATGTGCTAATTACAGACCCCAAATCATCTCTGCACAGATTTGCAATTAAAACTGAAATATTTTCACATACAATGTAAGCCCCATATTCATAGCAACAGCTAAGAGACATGCTGATTATATTTTGCTCCGTAAATATGAATATTTTATGTTTGAACACAATTGTTTCACTATTGTTGTCCTTACATTTGGTATATTAAAAACTGGAAGAGTTTAAAGCTGAGTGCCACATTGTGGATTTTTATTCCTTTTAGAAAAAATATTCTGTATATGGTAATGTATACCCTGCAACAATCTAAGGGAATGATGATTATTGAAAGACATAGAGAGAGAAAAAATTCTGCCAATGGTTATCTTCTTAAT
Organism: Pseudorectes ferrugineus; assembly: GCA_008033365.1. Classification (NCBI taxonomy): domain Eukaryota; kingdom Metazoa; phylum Chordata; class Aves; order Passeriformes; genus Pseudorectes; species Pseudorectes ferrugineus. Next base: position 80,695 of record QWTY01020982.1, read on the forward strand.
AAATATTGTAAAAATCCATACTTTTAAAACCCTGTAGTGACAGCAAAGTGCAGGAAGAATGCAAAATTAGGGAGAACATTGAATAATTCAGCAGCTTGTTATGTGATTAGATCTGATTGGCCCACACTAAGATGCTGCCCATAAAAATGATTTCCCATGGTAGCATTGGTCCTGGGGTGGGGGGCTTAAGATGTCCATAAAACAGGAGAACAAGGCTTACTGGAACTAATAATATCATGGCTGTGCAGTATGATTGATTATCTTTAAAAAGGTCCAGATTGGTTTCATCTTTCTTCAGATTTTATCACTCACTCTTTCTTAGTCATGTGCAGTCACTAAGGCAAAGAGAGGTAACAAGTGTTTGATGTATGATAGTTGAGTTACTTTTGTCAGAACTGCATTTATTTTAAACTGCTCTTGTATTTGATACTCACAAGATGTAGATGTTCGTTATTTTCTAATCCAGCTGATAAGAACAGCCAGTCCTGGGGTTGGATCAAGAGGTAAGCCAAGCTTGTGTTAGAGCAACAGTGCCAAAAATCACAGTAAAAATTAAAGAGATCCTCTTTCCTTGTACTGGGACCATTTCCATTACTGATTAAATGGATATACAGCTGCAGAGGAGAGACATCTTACTGGGACAACTTCATATCCTTTATTATTTGCAGTACACACACACCTTTCAGAATGCTGCTTAAGCTTCTTTGAATACATTATCTGTTTCAATTCACTTTACCCTTCACAATCTGCAGAAAGCCATTAAAGCTTCTTTTATGTCAGAAGAAATTTTAGATGAATAGGGGAAAAAATACTTAATTTAACCAATTGGGGGGAAAAGGGTCATTTCCACTTGTTTCTGAAAGCCTACACATCTCCTCAAATACAACAAATCAAGCCAGATATCTTAATAACTTGTTGGAACCATCCTGATCAGTAACTTATTCAAACAGATTGCAGATGAGCTGAAAAGTATTTGGCATGGTTCCAATGGGACAAGGAAGAGTATAAAACAGCTGATCAAGTAGCAATGTATTGGAGTCAAGCTCATTTGCAAAACTTTCCGTTATCTCCGTTTGTTCTTATTGGAAAAATAAAAGAAATAATTCATCAGGACATTAGGTTTCTGAGACCCATCACTGATACACACACGTATGTTTGTATGTATAAGCACAGTTACAGGGCTGTATGCATACCTGTGCCACACACCTTTATGCTTGTGCATGGCTCTGCATACAGACATGAGTATCCTCTCCACTTGCGATGGATTTGTCCCCTGTAGAGTTTAATGGTTTTCTGTTTTGACAATTTAAACACCGACTCAACACTGTTTAACAAAATCAAGAGCGGTTTTTGGCAATTAATTTCTGCCATCAACAGTATTCTCAAATTGGGCCATAACAGCAAAGACTGTGAGAGTGAAAGAGCAAGACAATTCATTAGACAACTCTGCAGCAGCTAAAAGTGGCAAGGGATGTCAGACCGTGTTCCTGTGCTGCAATACTAATGAGAGTCATTGCATATTCATAATCCTAAACACAGTCAGCTTCTGATAAAAACTTTTGTCATCGAAGCTTCACAGAAAGAGCAAAGCATTGCACTCCTTGTGTTGTGGCACTTCTACCAAGCCAGCGCAAGAACAAGATTGATTGTTTTCCAACGCAGCCTGACAGGGAACTAAGAGATACTGCCCCAAGGGTCCTAAAACTAAGCTTAGTTTGATTACAAGGCTCCAAGTAATCAAAGAAACAAAAGAGAGGGAGGACAGTAGGGGGAAGAATGTTGTTTTGCCTTGCTGGTGAGTTTTAGTCTATTTTTTTTCTAATTACTTTTTAAAGATAAAAGAGGCTCTAAAGATGTAGCTTTCCTTATTGTGCGTTGAGAGTAATTATCGGTTAGGCATTTAAAACAGTTCATATCAATTTTTATCATGGAGAAAGAACGGCAGGTGCTAGCAAACTTGTTCCCATGTTGTAGCAACATTCCTGCATGTCTTAATAGATACAAGTCTCTAAAACTCTATGAAGTTTCACATCAATATGAATAGCAAAGATTAGTGAACTCAACCTGCCAGATATTAAAATCAGCTCTGCCGAGTGTTGTACTACCCAGAATTCATTTTTTTGCAGGTTCCTTTTCATTTTTTTGTTGTCAGCTCCTTCTGCTTCTCATCATTGCTGCCATTTTCACTATTAGCTTTGAGAAACTACCCATCTCCTTTGCTGGCAGTCAGATCCTGAAGATGCACAGCTCTGCTAGCCTTTAACCTTGTGATACCTGTCTGCTGGGACAGCTGTTAGCAGCCCCTGGAGTCAAAGAAGAGAAACGTATGTTCAGCACCCACTTTGAAAAAGCCTTGAGCATTTTCTCACTCATAAAGATCTCTTCAGCTGGAATGCCAGCACATTTCCACATCCATTTGACAGGCAAGCAGGCTATGAAATATACATCAAATTAAATAAAACAGGACATTAAAACAAAGGTTTAAAAATCTGATTACAGTGCAGGATTGGAATTTTTTTTCCATTAATTATGAAATTATGCATTTGGGAAAAAAAGAATTTCACAGCTTAAGAGAAATCACAAAAGATTAAGGATGGGGAGGTTTCTGGTAAAACTGTTAAATATCTCTGTCATATGTATACAGTCTTTGAAAACAGGGAAATCTTGTAGTTATGATGATTGAAGTAACTGATTATCCACAGATATTTTAAGTGTTGAGACATTAAATTGTCAGCCATATCAGTTTGATTGCAGTAAAACATGAAAACACTGACTTTTGTCTAGTTAGAGAAATTTATTTTTCCAAGAATGACAATCCTTTAAGTAGAAACCAGGCATCTTGCCAGCTTTCCATACGTGGAAGTTTGCAAATGCAACCCATATTTTCAAAAGTTTTTTAAGGTTCAATGAATGGTGCATGGATCTTTGGCAAATAGCCTTGTATTAAACAGATTTCCATATACTGCTTCCATCTCCCTTAAGCCTGTTATAGACTAGTATTTATTCCTTACAAATAAATGAATGTCATAGATAATGGCTTGCATTCACGTTGCATATGTATTCATAGTTCCTCAATTATGTACAACATTTTTCTTAAGAAAACAGTAACCCTCCTTGGACTGAAGCTATAGGAACAAGTTTGATTAATATGTTTTACAAGACTGAAGTAAATGTTCATCATATCTGTCAGCAAGCTGACAGCTTTCAAAAAAGAACCTTTGTTCCTGGGATAAGTAAGTTGTATGATCTTCTTTAAGATACCTCCCTCAAAACCTTAGAGGGAGAAGGTGTTACATTCAAATGAATTCTACTCAAAATGTGATTGCTGATAAGTCTGCTTTGTATTCCAGATCCTTGATATACACACATTATTTGACAGGATAGTGAGTATTTTTTTAATTTGTTGCTGTTGCTTGTCAGAACACCTGTGCTTTCTCATTAGGCAGAGGTGTACTTGACAATCTTTTTGCCTATGTACGAGGGAAAGTCACCATTAACCAGTGCCCTGCATCACTTTTGTGCTTATTTGTGTTTTAATAGGTAAAGCCTGGGAATAGAGATTACTGGACACATTAAAAATTACATTTGATTGACTGAAACAATAAGGAAGTAGACCAAAATTTGGATGACCACAAAGGAATGATTTAGCTCAATCCATGCGAAGCAAAGGGAACAACTATTCCATCTTTTCTAGGATGTTAAATGTTTTCTCCTAATTAGAGTACTAACAACTCTGGCACAAAGAATTAGGCAGTGGCACATTGTGTCTCCAGCATTAGTGAGCAAGTACCTCAAAAACATATCAGCTGATGAAAACGTAAAACAGAGGTTACCCACTAACGTGGGAAAATATATCCTTCCTAAATTCTTCAGGCAGAAAAACTGTACGTCATGAAGCATTATATTACTTTTAGACAGCTAAACTTTTCAGTTTCATTTCAAAGCTGGAGAAGAACATTTGGCTTTAAAAGTCACGTATTTATCTGTTTATATGAGTTGTTACAATGAATAATAGCAATGCACCAATCTAACCCTTTTTAAAAATCCAGCCAAAATATTTGACTGAGTAGGGCTGGATTCCATTTTGATTTCAAGCCAGATAGAGGAATTAATCTTACTTCTGTTCATCAATGTGCCCTTCTATTTTTGGTCTGTGGGTCTGCACAGGGCAGAAGATATGCCATTTGTTGTATGCCTACATCCACTCAACCAATATTCTCTTCTACAGACTTTGGGTGAATCCAAGGTGCATCAGTCTCAGGCTGAGGTCTAACTACTTGCTTTGCAATCTGACACACTAAATAAAACCTATGTCCAAAGTGTGTTACCCAAGTGACACCAGGTGTCCTTCCCAAAGTCAGATGAACAAACCTGGATGTGGTCCTACAAGCAACAAGTTGTGGTTAGAATATGTAGTTAGAATGACAGTATAATATTGATTTCTGTATAATTTACAGGTTTAGAGCAGAAAAAAGCTTATTTATTGGCTGGTTGGGTTACTGTTATTCTTTTAAATATGGGAACACAAGCTGTCTCACTGCTTCTCACAGGCACATCTTGCATGAGTCTCCACTGGCACTACAACATCCTTGCAGTCTCTGTAGTATGCTCTTACAGAACAAATCTGGAGAGTCAAGCTTGGTTTCAGGAGCAAACACAGCCACAGCTTGGGCATGGACAGACAGACAGGTTGCTGTGTAGTGTCAGACCCTACAAGAGCTGGCAGAGACAGTCGGAACTCAGCAGACACCTCAGTTATCCCAACATCCTGCCACTGGCCATATTGGTTTTAGACCTGCTCAAACCAGCTTATTGACATTACCTAGTTCTTACCTTCTCCATCCCACTCAACATGTGTGGACACAACCAGAGAAACACAGCAGGAGTAACTACCCATCCTAACTATGTGTTAGTACAATTTTAATTTACCTTCATGTTGAGGGGGGAGAGAACTGATACACCAAAAATAACTCCAAAGTAGGAGTTCATTCCTTCCTACATAGAAATTTATTTCCTTAAACAGTTTATTTATCTTTACCATAAGATTTTGGAAAGTCCAGGGTTTTTTATTCCTTCCTCACTTTTACCTGTTTTGCTCTAATTAAGCTCCTTTTTGCAGGAGAGGCACTGTTTTCATCCTTTCAGGCTATACTCCTTCAAGTCCTGCACTGCCATCATCTTTAGGACAATTCAACAGCTTTCCCAGCACCAGAATGTGTCTGGATTTTCACACCGTTTCTTAAACTCAAAACCCTGAAGTTAGCAGTATTAGTGCCTTTCAGTCTGTGATGGGGGGTGGTTATATATTATTATTACTATCTTAAAGAGACAAAGTATATTCCCATCTGTACATACTGTAACTAATAAATTTCTATCTTGAGAATTCTGGAGGGACATCATTCAGTCCTGGTAACTTGCTGTTGCTGTATCTCTCAAATTCATCATTTTCATGACATGCATCAGTCTGTTAAGTCCACATTTTTATTTCCTCTGAAAAGTGACCATGAAATAGTATTTAGAAACAAAAATACATTAAAAGGCCCAGGGAACTGATTTACTGGGAGAAGTTTAAGTTCTGAGTATTGATAAGTGTTGACGATGAGATCTAATAAAAATCTGCAAATATTTGAAGGCTTTTAAGAGTACTCATGGAGAAAAAAAAATTACTGGCTTTGTCATTGAAATATTTATCCTGATGTATCTATCTTATAGGAGAAAATGACAACAGTATTTCAGACACTGTGGTGTGGCAACTGGTGTTGATTTAAAATCTGTAATCACAACCACCAGAAAATATGAAAAAGAAAATACAGCAATAGGTCTGGAAATTTTATTTGAAATTGTAGTCCACTGAATGATGGTACAGCATCACAGATTAATTTGCAGAATCCCCATTAGCTTGATAAAATTCCAGTGAAATGTATGCACAGAAACTGCACTCCTTTGGCGTCAGGATTAATGAAGTAGAGAAAGGAAGAAATGAAGGAACAGAGAAATTCAACATTCGACCCCTCTATCCCCTCTCTTTAGCACGATATTGTCTACACATGTATCATTTGCACTGGTAATTATTTTAATAATATTATATCTCTTCTAAAGATCTCTGACTATTTTGATTTCTCACGTCTTATTTGATCTTTCACTCTTAACTGCTCCTGGCCTGTCAATGTATGCTCTAATCTATTTCTGTTACCTGGCAGAGTATCAACTCCAAAGTTTCTTTGCATTTTTGAGGCCCGCTTTAGTTTTATACTTTTCTAAACTCTTATGAAATCAAAAAATTAGCATTGTTTACAACTTCTTTAGGGGAAATATGAAGGCAAAGGAGTTATGGCTGGCTTACCTCACATGAATGACCTTCATTTGGCTAGAAAATCAAAGTTCTGTTGAAAGGTAGAGCCAAATGAGATTAAGTAATCCTAATGATATCTGTGGAGACCCATGTAATAGTCTGAAGTCTATTGACTGCGTATTTATTTCCCATTTCATTGTTTGCACTCGTATTTTGATGACATAAATCTGACCTGTCTGAAGGACAGAATGCCATCCAGAGAGACTTGGACAAGCTCAAGAAGTGGGACTCTGGGAAACTTATCTGGTTCAACAAGGCCAAGTGCAAGGTCCTGCCCTGGGCTGGGGCAACCCCCGATATCAATACAGTCAGGGGGATGAGAGGACTGAGAGCAGGCCTTAGGAGAAGGACTTACAGATTGATGGAGGAAGGCTGGACATGCCCCAGCAAAGTGTACCCTCAGCCCGGAAATCCCGCTGTGTCCCAGGCGGCATCAAAAATAGTGTGACCAGCAGGTCGAGAGAGGTGATTCTGCCCCTCTACTCTGTGCTGGTGTCTTCTGTAGAACATGCTAGCCTGAAGATTTTGGTTATTAAATGTATTAAAACATGGAGGAAAATTATCTATTTCAAAATTACTGGTTAATTATTATATATTTGTGATTTTAAAATTTGGGTAAAAATAGTCAGATGCTTTAGTGTACTTTGATACACTCATTTTTACATAAATTTTGAAATAATTTGGAATTATTCTGTTCATTTTATAATCAACACACATGTTTTTAACTAGCCTTTAAACTCATCTGTTGCAAATTAGTTTGAGACAAAACCCTGAAGTGTTTACATAAGCAGGTCAACATAATAAACAATCAGCCAAAACTTTAATAACATCAGATTAAATCTTTTAAGTGATTTTTAGTCAGTGCTTACATATATAAACATTTGAGGAAGTGATTACAAAGAGACAGTGATGACCCCAAAATTTTTCCCTCCACTGACTTAGTCAGCGATTCCTTCTTTGCTGTTAGACATTAAATGATCCCATCACCAATCAATCTGAATATTTGCTTTAATACAGCTCTCTTACAACTGAAGTTTGAAGATATTTCCTTAAACTAGATGTATCTTTGTGTCTTAATCTCATAATAAGTATTAAATATAACTTGACAATATAGAATATCAGACAATGTTTTTAATAAACTTACAGTTAATCTGCTGAAAAATTATATTTGCTTCTTTTTTAATCAGTGCATGAGTTCACAAAGTAGGAAAATTGTCTTTCTACATGTGGTCAAATCCTTATTTCTCCAATTCACAGAAATTTTATTTTCAATGCAGCATTGCCTGAGTGAGAGATGAGTAGGTGTTTGACTGTGGTAAACACAGCATTCAGCAAAATTCTCTTTTCCTGCTGTTACTAACAAGACAGTTACTATTCGATATTGTGCTTCTTTCAAAATTGACTTTGCCAGACCATGATAATGTTTATAAGCTGTAGTACTTGATTTTTCCTCTTTGTAAAGAAAGGGGCAAACCCAATTCTTGCTTACTATAAGACAGTGTTTTGGGGGGAAGCTGATTTTTTGGAATATGGGGGTTTTTTTTATTTTCCCGAAGTTATAACACCAGACTCTTTGTATCTCAGCTACCAGGTGCATAAATTATCAGACTAGGAGAAGTAAGAATCATTTTATTCTAAAGATTGTACAAGAAGTTATTATTCAAGAAGTACACACTCCATTGAAGAGTCTCTGAAATGAGAGGTGTGGGTTGATAACCCATCAAAAGACCTGCTAACTGGAAGGCCCTAAGGATAGGATTCTGATAGAAAAAAGCTAAATTTATTTGAGTACCAGCACCTATCACCATCCATTACAGTTATTCAAGAGAAGGAATAATATTTCATGGAGAAAATTTATCACAGAAAGTAATCAATCATTTCCATTATGACCAGAAGTTTGATTATGATTTAAAAATTGTTTTCTTGTCTTCTGGGCTGTTTTTTTTTTTTAGCATATAAAGTCCATAGCTGGTTATTTAACTTTGTTTCTCTGTAACAGCAAGTCTGCAGACTGCAGGTGGATTGCAAAGGGATTTTGACAGTGTATTCAACATATTGAGAAAAATCCATTTTTCCTGCTATTACTTTCCATTGTTAGTCAGTCTCCTGCCAGTGTTTGTGGTGACTGTCAGAAAAAAAGCAGGGAATAGAGTGATGAAATATGCTTTAGAAATCAAACCAGTACACATTCCCTGTTTTTCCTGCAGGTCGTGAGGAAAGGACGGTTCTGGGTTTCCTCTCCAAATGAAGACCTTAGCTGTATATTTCCATCCAGCACTTCTTCCAAAACTGCTGCATTATCCCTCTTTCTCTAACACCTGCTAGGTAATATTTCACACTTGTTCTGTCTCACTTGAGGTCAGGAGGGAAAAGAACACCAGAATCATCAAAAGTTGTGCCCAACGCTGCAAATGACTCTACAGAAGCAAGCCATCCCCACTGCCCTTTTGTTACATGACTGAGTTTTCATAGACACCATCCAAGCAACAGCAGCAGCAGCAGTACAGGAGCTGACACCTCAAATTCAGTGTGAATGAAAGGACTTCTGGGATTCACCTAGCCAGCCTTTCTTTTATGATTTTCATGATACATGATATTTTGAAGAAGGAGTGCTGCTGCTTTTGCACACAAGTAACCTGTTGTAGTGGGCAAGGAGGAGACTTTTCCAAGCCCCACACAAGGAAATGCATTAAAAATGTACACCATGCTAGCTGTCACATAATTCTGTTTCCTGGTGGTTTACTGCCATGTAGCCTGTTGTGACACCACAAAATCTATTGCATACATCTGTAGTCATTTAATGCCATGCAGCGTTCATTAAAGATATGTTGGCCAAGGTTATCTTGTCCTTCCAGATTCAGGTTGGTTCATGTACACCACAAATCTCAGTCTAGTTCCTTTCTTGTCCTACTCTGTCAAGAGTGGAAGAGCCTGGAAACTATTTTATCCCACCTTATTAACAGCCTCTCCAAAGGCCCGTGAACAAACTTGGAGACAGCTTTGTGTCTGTCCATGCAGGGGCAAAGCCATATGTTCCAAAAAGGTTCACATTCAAAATGTTGTTCAACAGTAAAGAAAGGGACATTACCGATGCTGGATACATTGTCTGAGACATCCTCTCTGGCCCCAATATGAGGAGAGGAGAGGAGAGGAGAGGAGAGGAGAGGAGAGGAGAGGAGAGGAGAGGAGAGGAGAGGACAGGAGAGGACA
>QWTY01020983.1:1217-13709 GCA_008033365.1 Pseudorectes ferrugineus
GGCCCATCCAGGGGGGAATTCCTCGGGATGAGGGGATATCATGCTATTCATTCAAGCTTCTCATTGGGCAATCTTTGATAGATCTGCTAATTTGCAAGGTCTATGAATTGTATACGCGATCTATCGTGGGTGTGCATTTCGGTGTGCATTTCGGCGCATTCCACCTGGACGAAGTGGTGCACCTTAAAGATCCTTAATTAAACACGGAGCTAAAAACTCCTTTTTCCCTTAACCGTGTCTGGCTCTTAATTTTAAGACCAGGGAAAGGCAACACTACCACATGGCTGATTTATCATGTCTCTACACTTACCCTGATTAAAGCAAACCCATCTTTACCACTGTATCACGCTTAGCTCTTCACCTTGAGCCAGCCCAGATCTTGGAGTATGCTGTCTGAATACAACCTTCCTCTGTTAAAAGAATAGGGATTCTTTATAGTACACTACCACAAACAGGGGTGCTCTGTCAGTGATTTTCTCAACAGAGCCATGCTTGTAAACACTTCACCAGACATGGATGATAAACCTCCAAATTTTCAGAAGCCAGACTCACTGCACTTGCCTTGTATTATTTCCCTGCATGTGCATATCAATCCAGTGCCTCATGGGTGTACCTCTCTCGTGCAGAGCACAACTGTCCAGCATACAGATATATTTGTGCTATATCCAGATCTATTTGTTCCTGCTGATCTTAGACTTAAAAGGAAGACACTGGCAAACAGATTCACTGACTAGCACAGAACTATCAACAGAGGTCCATGAGTCTCAGGTCTGTCATTTAACTAAACAGCAAACAGATGGTGGCTTAACAACCATGGTACGCAACAAACACAGAGCGGGAAAAAGCCCCTTAGCAGACACATTAGCAACACAGCTTATTGAAAGGCAGGTACAAACTAAAGTTTCCAACTTCCTTCTACTCTTCTGTTAGAAGTCTTAAATTACAGCTCCACTAATATAATCCATCTTATTTACATGAGTAATAATTCAAAAAAAGGTCACAACTAACTGGTAATCAGTAAGTATTACAGAAGCACTAACATTAATCCTTAATTCTAAGGAGGTGGAAAAACAAAAAGAAGAAAATACTTCAAGTGTAGCCTGCAGAATTCAACTTCTTTGAGTGCCATGGTCCACTTTTTAGTCGTAATTTTTACAAAACCTGGCTAAACAAAGGCTGTTGAAAAAAATACCTATCACTACAACAATTACGTTCTTGATGGAACATCATTATGAGAACATGCAAACAGCAAATTCTATTGCTTTTTTTTATCTGTGCACAAGGGGGAAGATACTATAGGATGTGAAAGCAGATGGAGGAAACAAGAATATTATTGAGCAGAATGGGCTGAGGAGAAATTCCTAGAAATACCAGAAATGTGTATTTAGTGTAAGGATACTGATAAGTACTTTTGTTCAGTTATCCATGCTTTACAATTCAGTGGGAAATCTAAAGAAAAAGCCATGACTAGGTATGTCATGTAAACCATTAACACATGAGTCTGATGGTACCAGAAATTCCCAAGACCTCTGGCAGCTCGATAAGGTACAGGTTCACATCAGGTATTCCCCTATTTTAATTCAAACTTCTTCACAGTTTGGCCTCTTCATTTCAATTTTCCCCCATAATTTTTCAGTGATAATATTGCTAACTTAATCCTCCCGCAATAAAAGGAACATCAAGAAGTCTGTGGACACAGATTAAAAACACTGCAAAGTTTATGCTCTTCTCCAAGATTAACTGTGAGCAATTTTAGGAGACATGTCAGATGTTACTTTCTCTTAATAACGTGTTTAAACTAACAGTACTATGCTAACACAAGAGTACTCTGGGTTATAACCAAGCCATCTATAATTTGGGAAGTCATCTTTCCTAAAGAATATACTTACAGGTCATATGAGAACTTCCTCTGAAGGTTAGTCTGGTTCTTCTGAAACCAGTGAACATCCAGCTGTAGCTTTCCATATTCCGTCTGTAACTCTTTCAAGTGTTCTGATCAAAACAGGATTAAAATACATATTAAAATACACATATACCTACATATTCTACAACAGAAATATCAAACAACAAATCTATAGTAAAAATGTTAAATTAATCCATCTGTCATGCAAACTACATGTCATACACAAATGCATAGATAATTGTCGAATTTATTCAACAAGGGCACACAGGATCTGGTAAGAATAACCTTTCAGCATAATATATTAGCAAAAACAGTACAATGTATATTTTTACCTACTTTTCCTCTTAAGGAATACACAGAACTGATTTGCAAACCCTGCTAGGTTGCAGTCTGGAAAATCTTTAAGTCTATGAAATCATAGTCAGAACACAGTATGAAACAGCACTCACATTTATCAGCCATATAAAGACAAGCTCGCAATGCTTCCCTGAATAATATGCAATTTAGAGCCATGTTCCTCAGCAACAGAGGCATCTATGATTTAGAGTTTTCTTCCTGATAGAAAGCTTTGTGAGAGGGCACCAGAAGATGACACCACAACATACTTACTTGTTTATAGGATTCATTCCCAAGAACCTCCAGAGGAATACATTGCTAACAACAATTTTGAAGCACCACCACGAACAGAAATTAATTAGACTGAGTTTTCTTATTTAATATAGGATTTGTGAATTCCTCTGGTGCTAAAATGCATGACCCCACACCTCAGGGAAGAATGCAAGAATAAGATGCCTGGTAGAATGAAGAATGAATATATTAACTTACTTCTATTCTGTATTATATCAAAAGAGTTAGGAGTACTACATCAAGCACTACAAGGACTGTTGAGGCAGATTAGCCTGACACTTAACTGGAGCTATGCAGATGAAGTATCTAAGTCATGGCAGCTCTTGCACCACCCTCATGACTTGAAGAAATGCAGCACTCTCAAAAGACCACAGAAACATGCAAGTCTTAAAAACAGGGGGCCTAAAAAACAATACAAGAGAGATTCACAGGGGTACTACAACGTACCTCGTAGACTCTGAATCAATCGATCATTTACTGTGATGTTACTCATCAGCATTGCCTGAAAGAAGCAGAACAAAAAACAGTGTTTTAATTGCAAAGGACCTGTATTACCATTATAAACAACACATATCGAAGCACTTGTAACAAGATCTATTTTTTGTGCCACAGTTGTTACAGTTTGTGCATCACAGCTGAACAAAAACTTTTAGCTGCTTTAGAGATCTACAATTGCAAACAACAAGTTTTCACTTTAACCCAGATTTTCCAGTAAAGGGGAGTGGGGGAAGATATCACTGCACAAATGAAAAGAGGAAGAATTTAAAGATACTAAAATTGCTTGTCACTTTATTCTAGTTTAATATCACAATTGGAGTCACAGTCTGACTTACTGTATTTATCTCTTGAAGGAAGAATACAACATATCACAGCTCACTATCAATTACCCTCTCACTCAGGAATCAATACACCTGCATTCAGGCATGCAAAGATGAGCCATGAAAGCATTAATCATTCAGCATAAAGCAACTCCATGAAAGGAACCCTTGCCTTCTATCCCTTTTCTACCTATATTCTTGATTGCTTTCATGTTGGAGTGGCCTTCTTCCACTCCCTTTGTTCTCCCTCTCCTTCCGAAGAGGTAGCCAACACACAAACATTTTTTGTCTATTCTTTCATCAATCTCCATCTTCATATACACATATGCCCCAAAACATCTGAAAACTGAATCAAGTCAAGCCTAAGTGAAATTATTCTTGTGAGCCAGATGTCAGGATATCTCAGATTCATATTCAACATTTAGCAAGTCTGATGCAAAAGAGCTCTTAAGAATACAAAAAAGAGATCCACCAACTCTTCAGAAACAATCCAGTCCAGTCTTAGGAAGGTATTTCTTAGGCTTCATTGTCGGTTCCCCTATTATCCTTGTCCTGGGAAACTTCAGTGTTCAAGGATCCCAGATGAGAATACATCAACTCCCCTGTTTCCCAAAGTTTCTGCTTTAGTAGTGGTGTGTGCGTACGTCCACGCCCGAAAAGAAATAACAGCATCCATTCCGTCTGCCCAAGTCACCCTGAAACACTGACAACATTGTCAGTGCCTTTTTTCACAAAGGCTACAGTAATAAAAGCCAGTTGATTAGGTGAAGTGCAGCGTTCACTAAATCTGAGTGGGCTAGCACCCACCAGAGTAGTAGATTTGTCTTTGGTTGACCCTTTAAAGAGTCCCACTTCACAGAGGTGGTCATTCAGCTGTTGCTGATTATTTCTACACCATTCTATATGTACAGCTGTTCTGTGAATACCACTGTGAAACCTCAAGGAAAAATGTCTTGCTCCTTTGTTAAAAAGCAAATAGAAAATCAAAAACCAATAATAACAACATATATGTAGGATTGTTTAATATATTTCCCTCTCCTTTCTCATAGGACAGGTAAATAAAAAATGAATTTGTTTTCACTGTTTTATTGAGGAAAGGAAGTTAATATTTCAGTTAAATTCCAAGTTTTGCTAATGTGTGAACAATGTAGTCAGGTTGTTTCAGGATAACACAGCACTGGCCATTATCAGAAACTGTCAACGGACTAGAAAAATCAGTATGATAGAGCAATTTTATGTTCTTACAGTTTTTTGTGGGGCTTTGTTGGTTTTGGTTCGGTGGGGGGGCGGGGAGGAGGGAAATGGGGGGTTGGTTGTGGGGTTTTTTTTCCTTAAAACGAAACTTCTAAATGCCAGGATCACTTATGTGGCAGTAAAACATGCAAGTGTCACATGTTTTGGACATTAGGACAATAATTGTGATTAGCTGAAGTGAAAAAAATTATTTTCCACGTTAAAGAAACTCTCTTTGAATCACAACAGGGAAAAAAATAGGTGTGTCTTGGTCTTTCTAGATTGCATATAAAACTTTATTTTGGCAATACCACACCTACCTCCTTGAATATGTGGGCAAAAGTCCAGGAAAAAACCTGTTAAAATCTAGTCAGCTGTTTAACTTGAGCAGGAAATACTATTTAATAATTTACAGGACAGTACTGCAACTGCCAGCTTCCAATCTGACTATGTCAATAACATCCAGCCTTCCATTCTTCCTCCTGTCATTCAAGTGTTAACTAATTTTTACCTTGTGGCTGTAAATTAAGTAAACATACTTTTGGGGTTTTATGTAGGTCAAGAATGAAAACTGCTGGGAAGCACTCAGCAGACACATGCCAATACTCAGAAACTCCCATTTTAAACTTCAATCAGCCCACAAAACAATAGCTATAATCCCCAGGAGCAAAAAAATCAAGCTTTTGGAAAATCACTCTATCACCATATCAAAATCTGATGTTCTGTGACAGAGTAATTCTGTAACATAGAACCCCCTTGTTGTGTTTGTAAACATGTTTGCACAGAAGTCCTTATGACTATCACAAAGGAAAAAAAAAAATCAGTCTTTTGATTTAAGACAATGCTGTGGACAGCAGCAACCAAAACTCAAAAGTCTTTCAAACTTCAGAAACCAAAACTCAAAAGTCACACTTCCATCAGCAGTGAGGGAAAAAACTTGCTCGGGCTGTACAGCAAATTTTTTAATGACAGCTCCCAAAGATTCACCACAGAACACGTCTACATAAGTCTTATCCCACTTAAGAAACACAAAGCTAAAGTTATTGTTTAAAAATAATAAAACATAACACAGAAATATGCATGAGGAAGCTTTGAGATAAATTATTTGAAGTCTTTGTTTTGAGCACATACTTCGAACTATGTAAATGCACTTGATCTAAGTAACGCCCAACAGTACTCTCCATACACATATTCCTTGGAGGAATTACTACAGTAACTCCTCCAGCATTTGCTACTATCAAGAATCAAGCTAACCCAAACACACTGAACTGACATATATGCTTTCTAACACTGACTGTATGTGGTGTATATAAAAGCATAATGAGATATTGCAACAGAAAAAAGAAAGCAAAGAATTTGATGAGTGTAAACAATAAAACTTAAGAAAAAAGAGGCTTTGCATTCACAAATACAGCTCAAAGGAGACAAAGATAAGCGACATGATCAGTAACTCAGCTGGTAAGAACAAAACCAACTGCGAATAAAGCAAGATGGGAAGCTAAGATTTATACATGCAGAAACAGCCATTTATAATTAATCAGGGAAAAGCAGGGCACTTATTTCATGATTAATTCAAACTGATTTAAGTCCTTATAGCAAAGAAAAAGAGCGGTTCTGTCTTGCACACTCCCACAGCTCCCCACCACTACACTGGCATTAGCATGAGAATAATACTGGCAACACACTGATGTTTTAGTTGCTGCTCAGTAGTGCTTATCCTAAGACAAGGACTTTCCCATTTCCCATGCTCTGCCAGCCAGCAGGTGCACAAGAAACCAGGAGAAAGCTCAGTCAGGTGTCCCAAACTGGTGAAAGGACATTCCATACCATAGAACATCGGGACATAAAGTGGGGGAGTTGGCCAGGAGGCACCGATCGGTGCTGGGGGACAAGTTGGGCATCATTCAGCATGTGCTGAGCAATTGGATTGTGCATGTCTTGTTTCTCTTGGGTTTTATTCCTCTCTCAGTTATCAAACTGTTCTTATCTCAACCCACAGAGTTTTCTTCAAAAATCTAGGGGGTGATGTGAGGAGTAAATGGCTGCACGGTATTTAGTTGCTAGCTGGGGTTAAAACATGACAACTAGCCACAAAAAGGATTTTTGGTTCCAGGCCAAGAGACTAACAGCTAAACTGCATATTAGTATGTGAGGGGAAATTTCATAAATAAGATTCCTAAGGAAATATTTATCTTTAAGGTTAATTGTTGTGCTGCACACTCATGTATACTTCAGTGGAGGCACATCAATTGAAATAAGCCTGACAACAAATTTCAAGCTCAAAACAGAGAAGATTCTGTTCATTTAAATCTGTTTCTCAATAAACTGAATTCCATTCAGAAATTGCACTTTTCCTCAAAAACATAAAAAACTCCCACCCAATCAACAAAAGAACCCCAAACAAAAACCAACCAACCAAAGGAACAACCCATGCACCCAACAAAACCCAAACCCAAAAAAACCACTTCTATTTCTAAAGAGTGGTTCTGTCAAAGATCTGAGACTCAACCTTGTATCAAAGCCTGTGCTAAAAGCAATCTAGATTCTCTGTTTTGTCATGGAGGACACACGGACATGCACACCATGACATGGTGCAGTTCTGCCTTCACAACCACCAAAACTGCAAAGTTAGTTTCTTAAAATCTCTGCACAAGAGGGTGGAATTTGACACACATGAATACAAAATTACTTTTACAGGTACAGGGCAACAGCAAGTAGATTGGAGAAAAAAGCCCTGTGAAACTACAGGACTTTCACTGTACTGTTATGTTTAAATAAACCACAAATAATAGGCAATGTAAGCAGAACAAAATCCTATGATATGAGAATATTAATATAAAACTTCCACAGATATATCTAATGCACCTTCTGACTTTTTGTCCATTCATTTAGCTGTGAAGAGGTAGAAACACTCCAATAGTTAACTTTTAAACTACATATACTCTAAATTCCTTTTCTCTAGTTTAGCTAGTCTCAGACCATCCTTTTTTTTTCTTCCCGCCATGTGAAGATATGTTTTGAACAGAGGTGATCTTTTAGACTTCTGCTGTACCAGTTATGAGTAAGCATACTGATTTCTCTTGCTAATTTAGTAATATTGTGCTATGGCAAATATGGGACATAAGGCAGTGCTTCCTTACCTCAAAGCTTTTCCAAAACTAGAAGATGCAATATTGTTTGGGTTGGGAAAAAAAGAAAAATAAAAAAACAAAACACATATAGCCTTCAGTGAAAAGGAAAAGGTACCTTTCTTCTCTCTCCCTGCAGACTACTGTAATTCCTTCTGAGTGGAGTCAACTCCCTGCATACCAATAGGTATCTTGTGTCAGAACACTGTGCTGAGAATTGAAATTTTCCCAGAGGGAGGGGACCACAGAACAGCTGTGGCCAGTGTTAAAAGATATTCAGCAACAGGACAGTGACACACTTCACACAGAACGCACAAACCTTGGCCCTTCTCCTCAGTAAAACAAGATTTAGGTTGGAGATTTATGTAAATCCGAAGAAAATTACCGACTGCAAAATCGTGCTCTTGCAGTTGAGTGATATTAAACATATTGTTGTACTGTTATGCTCTTCAAAGAGACTTCTGTGGATCTGTACATCCCAGAAGCTACGAGTCCTGAATAACAACCACAGAGAATATTGTTCTTTACAAAATTGCTTACAGATTAGAAACAGCCCTTTTGCACTCCTGAACTGTTGTTATCAAGTGTTCATGTAAGGTTACTCAATCTCTTCATTCTATTTCTGTATGGATTTCCAGAAGCCATTTCCTAAATCTACACTAATCCTTAAAAATTCAAGCAGGTTTTTAAAAAGCAGACTGATGACAGTAGTGTTTTATACATACTCAGACCTAAGAAAATAATTACAACAGCAATTTTCCAGAATTACATTGCCTCGGTGAATGGTGAGCCCACCTGGTATAACAGGCTCAGACTACCTACCTTCTATGCCCTCATCCTTCAAGTAGCACGGAGACAGTTCTACTACAAAAGAAGGCAGATTAAACTCAAAGTGATTACCACACTGCTAGTGACAATGACTTTAACTGGGCAAATACCTTACTGGTGTTTTAGTTTGGTATGAAAGTAAATCAGTACTATAATTACTCTGTATTTTATCAGCAGAGTAGTAAGACACAGTGAGCAGAGATGAACTGCAATTATGATGGATCTCAAATGTTACTTGAGAGTTGCTTTTGGTTAGAAGACCAGATTGTGTAACTATGCCTTGTATGTAAGTTTCTTCTATAGCCAGCAGAACCATAATTTCTTCCTGAAAAAGTGGGAGGTTTGAGACAGACCAATCATTCCTACACATCTGCTGAAAGCATTTCAATTTTTCTTTAAGAACAGCAAGAAGAACTAAGCAAAATCCCATTTATGACTCAATGATCTCTAGTTAGTTATAGAGTTTGTAAAATACTTGTAAAATGAGTTGAGAGTCTCAGGATTTGTATCTGCATTCATTCTTCCTGAGTAGGTAAATACTTGCTGCTAATCCTCACAGAGTAAATAAAGTTCAGGTCAAGGAGCAAGTATCCCAGAACCAGAAAGGGTGAATTCATTACTCGCCTCCCAGGAATCCCAGATTCCACTGGAATCCATGGAGCCAAACAACAAGGTTATATGTGTGTATCCAAGACATGAACATACAAAAAACCTTACACATGGATATAGATACACACAAACAAAAAAGCACTCAGAAACAGTCTTTTCTGATATTCCACATCCCTGTGTAGAATAACTTCTGATCCTAGACAGCTTCTTCAGATAAAGGTCATTAGGAGGAGAATTAAGATTTCCCTCTCTTCCCTGCCACTGTATCAGAGGCATTCCTGAATTACAGTGGATGAATCCAGGCCAACTTGGCTGATGTCTTCTTTTGACAAATGCACAGCTTTCCAGCAATACCACTGTCTTACCGCATGGCTGCATAATATCTCTACAAGCCATTGCAATTCCAGGAGTGAATGTGTTCACTTGTCTCCCTCACCTTTATCACTGACTCTTTCACAAGAAAAAGGCCAAGATACTTCAGAAGAAAGACTTTCTTTTCCAGAAGCCACTTTGAGTCCTCCCCAGACACCACATTCCACCCCATGTCCAACAGCAGTTCTAGTTCTGTAAAACACTTTTCACCATTTCTCCTGGCATGGATGCCAGATTTAATAAACAGTACCTATATGTCCTCTAGACTCAAAAACACAAGGGGAGTGTATTGTGTGGTGCCACCTACCATTCACCTGATGCCCAAAATTTGAAGCAAAAAGGTGGCACACCATGCTTGACAGAAGCAACGTTTCATTCACTAAACTTCCTTAAAACTCCTTGATGGGGTCTTGTCACAATCTCTCAACATCTGTCCATCTTGCTAGCCTGTGCTGTAAAATCTGTGGCCAGCCCTTACAGTTTCGGTGCCTTTTAGTAACTCTGGCTATATCTACTTATGGAAAGGAAGCATAATACTGCATTACATTTGCCCTTTTCGATTTTTTTTTTCCCCCACTCATGCATGTGTTTTCACTCCCTGTAGGACTGAAGTAGAATGCAAGAAAATGCCACAGCATTCAGTAGCAACACCCAATAATAGGAGGCAGAAGTGACAACAGGATTGACTACTCATTTGAATCCTGTCTGAATATTCTGAGATATCTTTTTAAAAAACACATACATTAAAAAAATAAATAGACAATCTATACCTCATATTTTTAAAGTATATGCAAAGACTGAACACAAAGAGAAGAGAGAAATTATAAAAGAAACATGTTTGTCTCAAATGAGGTAAAAAAAAATTGGTTTATTATTTCCTTGAAGACTTGGGGTAAAGATTATTTCAAAATAAATTAATTATATATGCCATTGATGAGCACATTCTGCCTTCCATTTTTACTTAATTTTTGTTCCTCTATGTCCTTCAAAGATTAATCTGGTGGTATTTGGCTCAGGCATCACATTTTGAGCAGCAAACCATACCCTCACAGTGAACCTGCTCCTGAAGAGCACCTATTACCATCATGAGGTGTGTCTGTTCAGCCTGCTGAACGTAATAGTCCTGGAAAGCTGATCTATAAACTTCAGTCAAGAGGCTCTACAGGAGAAGCAATTAAATACTCTCAACTAAATGTTTCTGCTAATAGGGAGAAAAGTGATATTACTGACTAACAACTGCGATCAAAGCAGTACCAGAAACACAAGGAATATATACAGCAAAACACTTTGCAAGACACTACACTGCAGGAATCATACACACTGCTATTTAAGTAGCTTTTTTTCACATTCTTCACAAAGGAATTCCATTCCCCTGGCAAAGTTGAATAGTCAGGAGCAGTGCCATGAAAGTCTTACCTTCTCATGTCTTCCCAATACTATTGAGTTTTGGAGGCAGAAAGCCAAGGTGCCACAACATTTGTAATGCATTTAGAAATAAATGTGAACCATTTATGCTTACAAATATATTTGGGAA
The DNA here is from genome assembly GCA_008033365.1 of Pseudorectes ferrugineus. Lineage (NCBI taxonomy): Eukaryota > Metazoa > Chordata > Aves > Passeriformes > Pseudorectes > Pseudorectes ferrugineus. Next base: position 12,270 of record QWTY01020983.1, read on the forward strand.
TATATCTCTTGGTGCATCTTCCTCTTTTTCTTAATTTTTAAAACATTAATATACAGGAAAGAAAGCCAAGGGCCAATCCAAGTATGGTAACAATGATTTATAGAGGGGATAAGAGTTTTATTCAGAACTGCTGTTACTTGCAGCTTGTAGTATTTCAAAGTTATACAACAAATGTTAAAACATGCATTCCAGTTCCATTTTCTCAATACCATACAATCAGAAAACATTTTGCCACACCGACTGTATGCCCATCAGCTGCAACACGTGAGCAACACTTTCTGTTGCAGAGTGTGTCTCGGTAAACCAAAGTCTCACAGAAAACTGTGGCTAGAAAAAGCCCTACCTTCTCTTCCTGATGTACTCTGTTGGCATTTTCCATCTGGAAGCTGTGCAAGGACTGGATTTTGTCGATCTGCTGTCGCTGCTTCTCTAGCTCTCCTTGGAATTCATTCTTTTTTTGCTCCACAGCACCCCTCTCTGCTGCTGCCCTGCGGACTTTGCCTTCCAGATCCATGACTCGACCCTGAGGAAGAGCAAATTAGCCAAACCAAACAGAAATCCTTCCCCCTTGCCAGAATCTTGTCCAATGTATTCAAGGAATAGCAAATTTCACACCTCTAACAAAGCTGATATCATTAAAGTCCTGTATCAGCCAGGGATACTTGTCATACACACAGAGACACAAACCTCCCCAGTTTTACGTAAATTAACAGGAGCATATTTTGTAGACACTGTCAAAATTTCAGTTAAAGGTAAGAAAAATGAAAAGCTCAGTACTTGAGCTTAAAAAAAACCAAAATCAAAACATAAACATAAAAAAAGATTAGAGTCTACAATCTTTCTGATGTACAAGGTCAAACAATTTTCTTAATTTAACCCATACAATTCTGACAGCTCTACACTTCTGTGTTGATCCTAAACTAACTCAGTGTGAAAACTCAACTCTCAAATCAATCTGATTTCCTGGAAGAGCTAGAAAAGAGTAGAGGGAGAACAACATTGCCCAACTTTTACATTAACAACTCACATATGGCTGTTACACAAAGACAAGTATGAAAAAATTCATTCATAAACAGAAAATCATCATTCTTCTTGACTGCTCAAAGAGCAGTTACAGTCAGAAGAAAATTCAACACCATCACATCCTGTACATACAAATACAGAGACATAAGCTAAGGAATCAAGCCTGATGTTTTCACATTCTTTCCCCTTCCCCGCCACTTCTCTTTTGTTAGTACAATGTTTCTAAACATTTGGGGTTAAAATTGTTCTTCAGCAGCAATTAGGAATATAAAAACACGCAGGGGGCGTGGGGATATCAACAGAATCTACCCATATGAAAAAAGATCTGGCGATTCCAGGTGGATTAAAAATTATATATAATAAAAACTCTGCATGTTCCAAGACTCCACAAACATGGACCAAACCTTCTCATAACAC
>QWTY01020988.1:0-21532 GCA_008033365.1 Pseudorectes ferrugineus
TTTAATTTTAAGACCAGGGATAAGGCAACAAAGGCAGCTGGAGAAGATGCACTGCAGTGGTCCAAGAGCCCACAACTTGCATGCAGCAAGCAGTCCCTGATCAAACTCCTAATCGGGTTCATGCTTTGTTTTTTCACATTTTCCTGGTTCCAGCTCTCCCTTCTGCAAGCTCCCAGCTGCCAGCAACACTTGTCTTTCCTCCAGCAACAGCCTTTCAGTCTTTTGGCATGGGGCTGCTGAACTCCAGACTTCCCTTTTCTGTCTGCTGGACTCTCCATCATACCATTCAAGGTGCAGCACCCTTGGTTGCCAGCCTTGCAAAGGAGCTGCATCTCTCCTGGGCTCCTGCTGGGAGTGTGTGTCCCAGCCTGCCTCATGTCCTGCAGTGGTGCTGTGCACGTAGGCTCTGGGGGTATTGTCTCATTTCAGCTGCACAGCACTCCCTGAGCGGGCTCAGAGGCTGCTCTTTTCCCAGAGGTTCGTATTCCATACATGGTGCCTTGCTTTGGTTCAAAACACAAGATGGGTGATCACAGTTTCCTGAGAGGAAGATTTTCAGCGTTTCTGAAAGTTGTTACGTGCAGCTCTTGGAGCTGTTTTGTTTTTTCCTGAATCACCAAATTATCACTTCCACAGTGATATTATTATTACAGCTTCCTTCCACAGTGCTGTAAGTCCATATCCTTTTGACTCTTCCTCACAGTAAAAGCATAGTCTTTGCTGTGAAAACCTGCCTGTGTCTCCTGTTCCTCTTTTTCCAGAGCTGCTGGTTGTCACCAGAACCCTTTTGAAACCTACCCCTGTGGTCTGTGATGATGTGTTTTCCATTACTCACTTCCCCATCACTGAGAGAAGCTGTAGGAGCAGGAGGAACTTGTCCTTTTGGCTTTCACCGAGCTGTTGCTTCAGACAGTTTCCACCTGAATAATAGGGCATGAAGATTTAACTTGTTGTGCTTGCAACAACCTTGGCCGAAGTAGGGTGGGCTCACAATGCTGAATTGTGAGGGTTTTTTCAGTTTTCTTTTCTGCTTTTTTCCCCCCATCCATTCCGAAGTGCATGGCTTTCCATTTTTAGTATCTGTGTTCTGCTAAAGTAAGTGTGAGGTGTGGCAAGCACACCTGGCTCAAAAAGCAGCCCTTGGAGTTTGGTGTTAGTAGAAATAACATTTCCCAGCAGGTTATGAAGGGAACGTTGAGCACATTTAAGCCTTAGAAATACACAGCAGCGAGAAGCTGGTGTTTAACAAAGAGGAAGGCAAGGTGAGGCACTGGATGGAGTGTTTCTGAGCCACGCAGTACACATCTTCCTGCACACTGGGGCCGTGATTTGTCTGCTTTTGTGGTTCTCTGCCATCAGCTTTCCCAGATCATGCATATGGGTAACGTTAGAGATTTGCCATTACCCCAGAAAAATGGTTGATATTACATACAGAGTGTTTTCACTAATGTTCAGGGTGATTTATTAAAGCAGGAGATTAACAGAGTTATACTCTTTTTTCTTTTTTAATGACTAATCATGAACTAGATGGTGAAAAATATGGCCAAGATGACTGCAGAAGATAAACAGCCAGCTTGTATTTCACAGGTAGTGTTGCTGTTCTGGGAAGCGGGGTAGATAATTTCGAGAAGACCAGCAGCATTCGGTGTATTAGGAGTAAGGTCATTTGAGAGAAATCTGAGTTGATAAAAACTGGGGGTATGGAAGTCATACAGATGAGGAGACAAAGGGTCTCAAAATTTTTGTCCCTTGGGGAAAAAAGTCAAATGGGAATGTGGTAATAACATATCCAGAAAGACCACAGAGGGAAGGGCAGCACTTACTAAGCTTAGTTCTAGCAAGAGCAAAAATGAAACGCTCTTTGGCATGGAGTGGAAGTCCGAGCACTCAAGATATGGAATGAGAGGTGCTGTGGTGCAATTCGGTTTTGAAGGACTCTGAAATGCTTGTTGAGAACCTGTGTCTCCAATGTAAATATGAAGTTTTATACGTGGTAAGTGTCCATCAGGGTTTTATCGTGTTGTGATCAGGATGAAGGGCACATAAATCTTGTAACAGACATGGAACATTGGGTATCAACCCAAATAAAAGCAAGAGAGAAGACTTGGATGAGGAGTGCCTGCAGAAGGTTGGATGGGAATGGGTGTCTTGGGAGGAACGTTGTTGCTTGGCACAAGGCAGAAACCAGTGACCATAGCCAAGAGTATTCAGTCTGGTACAGTCAAAATCTGTTCTCCAAAGTTTCCTTAACTTCCTTTTTAATCAAATTATTACCAATGCTCACAGTTCAAACTTCTGGTGTTCCATTCCTACAGGTGCCTTGGAGTTGTAGGTGATCTCCTCTCCCCATTTGTTGTTGACATTTTACTGCTTGTCTTTATTTGATGTCAAATAGAATAATCAAAACCACTGATGCATTTAGTAGACAACTCCTAGCTCAAAAATTATTGAATTTGCCATACGCTTGAAGAATGAATAAATAATCAGTAAAAAATGAGTTTTGGGAGCATCTGAAAAGGACTGATTAAGATTGGCTTTCATCAACATTATAATTTACTTTTGTAAGTTTTTTTTTTAAGGCTTTGTTTATTAGATGATTTAAATATTTAGTAAATACATTTCTTTTGAAATTAATGAAGAAGTACAAGAGAGAGTTTTATATACCAAAAATGTTAGATGTGAGATTGTGTTATGTCATTTTGGGATTTAATATTAAATATATGTGGGGGGAAATTTTCATACTTTAGCCATTTCTCATTAAAAAGCTTTATGAAAACCAGCTTGATTTGATTTTAACAGGAAACCACTAATTGGCATTTGGTGAAAGTTGTTCCCACACAGGGAGGAGTACCCCTATGAAACTGTTATTTTTCATTTAATTATCACTTTGAGGATTGCTGAGAAACAAGCAAATGTGTTAGACATTTTCCCTGACAACCTAAATATTCCTGTAAAATGCACTTTGGATCTCAGCTTTCTTTTGTCACTTTTGTCCGCTGTCTCTTCATGAATGCTTAGCCTGAAACTCAACTCAACTTTAAAAAGGGATAAATTCCCTCTGTCTCTTATCCAAACACTCCCCAGTGCCTTTCCTTCTTAACTGCCATGCTCATCACTGTCCCACATGCTAGACAGGTGGGTAACCTGAGCTTCATTATTGAGTCAGACCTCAAAATACACAGATTTGGTCTGGGCTTTCACCTGAAGTTTTCTGAGACAACTGCTGTGTGCAAGCACTGGTGTGAGGTGCCACCTCCCTGCAGCTGTTTGCATTTCACTGCTCAGTATCTTGAGCCATAATTGTAATCAGAAGAAAATGTGGAGTTTTCATAAAAATATTATAAGATTTCTCATTAAGTGGGCATGTAATTACTCAAAATAGTATTCTTCCTGCATGGTTTCTTGTTATACTGAAAGGACATCTGAAGTAAGGTCCTGTTGACAGTCTAGTAGTAATTGTAATGATTATATGTATAACAAAGTAGAGAGTAAATATGTAAATCTATAAATTTGGGTCAGAACTCAAAAGCATCTTCAGTTGTAGTGTCGGAAACCAACATGACGGCATTTTTGGTACAGCGCAGGCTGTGACGTTGAGAAGTGCAAGGTGAGGTGTGGAGAAATGTGATACCTGAGAGCAGCTGCTGAGGGACTGCAGGGAAGAAAGGAGCACAGTTGTGTGATGATTGTTAGTTAAAGTTAGAGTCAGCGAGGTGAAATAGTTGCAAAAACAGGCAAGTCTTATGTGATGCCAAGGAATCACTCTGTTTCTTGTCAGAGCTGGCAAGTGTGGGCCTGATGATTGTGTCTGGTTTCAGCACTTCTGGGCAGGGTGGTGGGAATGGGGCAGCCTTGCAAAATTGTCATGTATGTTCCTGTGCCAGTTGGTGGGATTGCAGTACCTGTGGTACCTTTGTGAAGTGAAGGACATGTCTCTCATCTCTTCTCGGACTTGTCCAGCGTGAACGTATCTACTGTGTCCCTTGATAATCTATTCTGTTTTTTCACATCAGGTCTTTACATTTAGAAAGGTTCCTTTAAGATCTAAACTGAGCCTTCCTTCCTGAAATTTCGTATCATGTGCCTGAAGAAAGGTGTATACGATTAGAGACTGTCTAAGGAAGAACGAGGATAATAAGATGCTGAGGAAAACAAAAAAGAAAGAGTCAAAGAAACTCATTTCATGTTAGTGTAGAAGAGAGAGACATATTAAGGCGGTCATGATATCAGTCTTTCAATTCAAAAAGTGGTGTAAAAGAGGACAGGAATGATAAGTTGTTCTTTATGGCCACTGGGGGAATGATGAAGAGAAGTCAACTTTACTGCAGAAAAAAATGATGCAACACTGCAGGTGTTGGGAGAACACTGAGCAGTTGGATGTTGGAGGAAGATCTGGGATATTGTGGAATTCCCTTTATTGGAGAGTAATAACATACTGAGTTGGGCAAAGTACAGTAGATCCTGCTCAAGGCGATAGGATAAACTACTTTAGATATATTGTTTCTGTGCTTTACAGGCCTGTGCTCCAGCAGCATTGCACTACATCATATATTAGAGTCTGCTCCAAACAAAGCAAAATGCAAACACTTCTGAGGTTGTTCTATAAGTAACCAAAGTAATATTTACCTAGTTGCTGTCTTTTTTATTAGGAGTTTAAATCCAACTAGAATAAAGAACCAAAATACGTCTAGGTGAACATAATGAAAATAGTACACGATTACTATTAAAATGTACTTCAGAAGCTCTTTCTTCCATCTGTGCTGTACCTCCCTTTTTAGTATCCAAATGTAAACCAAGAATAAGAATTGCACTTATGGATGGTCCTGGCTCTTTGCAGGGTCTGACCAAAGGCAAATAAAATGTGACATTTCCATAGATCAGACTTCATGGACGTTTACTCCTTGTCTTTAAGCTGTCCAATCCTGTCAGTTTAAAGTGTTATTTATTAATTAGTAAGCAGTATGCCAAACTATGTCATTGTTTCAGTTATGCCTTCCATTTCATTCTATTGAATTCAATCATTGGATTTGAGCTTATTGTCCAGAAAACTTCCTTCTGCCAGTGGAGGATAAGAAATTAGGAAATTTTCATCGTTTTGTTAATTAGACTACTGATTCCTCAGGCTCAACAGCAAGTGACAGCATTTTCTATCACTTTCTCCTCTGGGTCACAGCTGTCAGAAACAGATTTTAAAATTTGTTTTGCCATGTGAAGCCAGGACCTTTGTTTTCTTCCTCACCAGCTGCAGTCTTCCTTTCTTTGTGTATTTAGACAGACTACTGGCTCTCTTCAGCATATCCCAAACGCCACTGCAGAAATCACCCTTGAAAGGCTTCTGCTTTGCAAGAGTCAAGTCCTTTTGGCAGTGTGTCTTATATGATAAAGTAATTTTGTGCTCTCCTTTTAAGTCCCTGTGCAAGTTGTCCCTGCTTCAGTAGTTGTTTTTCATTTGCTTCCTCCCCTTGGTCTATCCAGTTAAAGCAGTGACTCATCTGCTTGCCCATGTGCCTGCCAGATTTGTACCTGATCCTTCCTCTCACATATGGCACAGCAGGAGTTGGACTCGTGGATCCTTGTGGGCCCCTTCCAGCTCAGGATATTCTATGATTCTGACACTTGGGGTCACATTTAGAGGTTCTTCCTCTTCTGTAGCTACCTGGAAATCAGTGGTTTGCTTCCCAAAGTGGTAATGGGTTTTATGGAAGCTTTAGGGTCCTATCTTGGTTGTTCCTTCTATGTTTCTGGAATGAAAGAAGTGTGCCTGAGTGCACTTTGTAGGGAAAATGGGATGATGCTATAAGATCTCGTTTGCATTCCTGCTTTTCATTTTATTCCATGCATTTCCCGGCATATGTGTGTGTGTATATATGAAGTCTGTATTATTGTCTAGAAATTTCTCAGCAAAATCTCATTCCCATTGTGCTAGACAACTAAGTGAAAAAACGTCTGTACCAAGATAGCTCAAAATTTTCATGTCAAGATACAACAGATTTGGGGGAAGGGAAAACACTATTTGTGGTAGCAGTAAAATAGCTAATGAGAACAGATAGTCAGCTCATTGAAGTAAGTGAGGCAAAGTCACCAGGCAAACATGATAAGATTCAGAGGAGGGAAAAGTGGCATTTTGATGGAGCATTTATCTGAACAGAGGTGGAGGCGCTGGGTGAGGGCTCAGAGAAGAGTCTACCCGAAGGCTGTCAGAGCTGCCTCGAGGGGAGAATTGGCACCTTTGGTAACTGTGGTGCAGCAAGGTCCTGGAGGCTGTTTTTGGAGCGCAGAAGGCAGGTGGCAGTGGCAGGGAGTGCAGGGAAACCCTCAAGCATTTGGCATGGGGTGGAAGGGAGAAAGCTGTCAGCTGTGGAGGTTGGGAAGGAGGTGGTGGTTGTAGCTCAGGTGTGGAGCTCGGGCACTGGAGTTTGGATCTGAATGGAGGAGGCCAAGTGTTTGAAATGCAGGTGTTCACTGGCGTGGGTACAGAGCCAGCACAGTTAGAGGTGGGTTTGTTTTGCAGCATATTGTCTACCCTCAGGCTGCCTAGACCACTAGTGGTACAGTACACACTTAGAAATGATCCCACATTATACCTCGTTTGAAGTGCAAATAGTGATCCTCCCCACCCCCCGCCTTTGTCTTTTATGTTTTGTGTACTTACTCCAATTGCTGCGTTCTCTTCTCCTTTACATCTTTTTTAAACCTTCACCACTTTCTGTTTGCTGTGTCCATTGTGGTTTCCCCTCTCCCTCCACTAATGTTCTCTGCTTTACACTAGAGGTAGCATACGTTCTTATATATATATTATATAATATATTATATATATTATTCTTATATACTGTGCTTTTGCTATCCCTTATGGATTCAAATATGTCCTGCAACATGAATGGAATGAAGATCTGTAGGGTCAGGATCAGTTTGGTCCTGGCTCTGGCAGGGCTTTATATATGTCATTAAATAAAGATCTTAGTCATCTAAATCGTGTCTTTAGGCATACAAACAATAAATGTTTTTCTGATGGACATCAGGACAAGCTCTGAATATCATCTTTAAAAAAAAAAAATTAGATTCTAGGGGATTGTCATTGCAAGTCTTGTAATTCACCCTTCATAGAACTATGGCTAATTTTCTGAACTTCAGATTGAGCTTACTTTTTTACTTTCAGACTACTGGAAGCGAGCATGAATCTGCAGAGCATTTTACATTGTTCATTTGCTAAATTTGAACACTAGTACAATTCTACAAACAAGATACTACTCTCTTAGAAATCTGCTGAATTAAATAATAATATTTATGGGGGTTTATCTACTATTAGAAACATTTTGTTCTTTGACGTTTCTGGGTCCCATTTTTTTAACAGTAATGTGATAAAAATTATTCATTTTAAGCCTAATCACTATGAAAAATAGTGACTGGGTGTGTGGAGTCCATAACTTAATCTGTGCATATTCCCAGGGCACAAAGGGAGTATATTATATATATAATCTACATGTATTATCTCCCTCTAGACCCAACTTGTATAGCATGTGTAAGTTTACTACGATATTTTTAAAAAGAAAGTATGGTAGTTTACCTATCTTGTAACTACCCTAAACTTTACCATTAAGAATGAGGAATGCCATAGATTTGTAGCTGATGCTCATGTTAATTTGTATTCCAAAACCAGTTTACAATAGGGCCAGATAAATGTCCTGTACCTAGAGTAGCATTCCCTGTTGCAGATGACTAGAAACCTATTCAGCATTTTACAGAGGGCACAAAAACTCTGAGATGGCAGGATCCCTGTTTCAGCTTGGGGACAGGAGACTTCCATGTGAAGGGTCGATACTAAGGAACCACCTGACCGACTGACTTGTGTGTTCTTTGTTCCTCTCTTATACTGTACTTTATTGTTATAGCTACAGAGAATGGCTGTTGGAAACGCCTTTTTAAAATCCAAGTTTGTGACGTTTCAAATACTTCACCTTACTTCTTCTTTTTTTTTTTTTTTTTTAATTGGAACATAAAGACCACCTAAAATACTCAACAAAAGTCATGACAGATATTTGAGATTTTAACCTCAGGTACATCTGCGGTGTCTTTCTCTATCGTTTGTTTTTCTTCACCTATTACTCTGTCTAAGGTGATTTAAAAATACGAGAATTATAATATGATATTCTGGCTGCAATCACGCTGAACAGGAGGGACCAGAAGTCCTGCAGTCACTGCTGCACAGCTGTGTGGATGAAACTTTTGTCCTAACAAAGACAGACAGGCTTCAGACTTCAGCTTTGTCACTTGAAATGCCCCATGCTTGCTCCATCCCCTGGTCTGTGTGGAGAGCCAGGGATTTCGTGAGCATTTGCAGGCAGTAATCCTGATGAGCATGGCTTTTACTCTCCCATTCAGAGGTGGCTTAGTCGGTTTTGTAGTTGGTATTGGAGTGAGAGAGCAAATGTGAAAAACAGCTTTTAAAGAGCGACTCGGAGTATGTACTGCTCAAAGTTTGTATTTAATCTTTACTTGTTGGTTTCTGTGGGAGTTACCAAACCAGTTGAGCTACAGCACTGGCATGAAGCCAAATGAAAAATACAGTTTTCTTCACTGTAAACATGACTGTCAAGCAGTAATGTTTTTCTCAGCTTCATTTTAAAAGCATTATAATGGAAGAAAATGAAACTAAAACACATTTTTATGCCAGTTTTATACACGGAAGAATGTTATTTTTTTTTTCTTTTAATAAAAAACTCTTGGAGAAGATAACATACAAACTTAAGTATGTGATCAATTATCTGTGTTGCAAGATACTTGATGGAGTTGGTAAACCAACACTTTTTTTTATTCCGGTGTAGTTATGGTGCGAATGCATTTTTTTGCCTCTGCAAACATGAAAGATTTGTAGAGTTCTTTATTTTTAGTCCTGTTTCGATAACAGAAAAAAAAAATAGTGCCTGATAAACTTAATGAATAATAGCAGCAAGCACTAATCTCTATCCACTCCTTTAGGCTTATTTTTAAACTCTGTTTTCAGTGTCCAATGGCTCTGTTAACTCATCATTAGGCATTCAGCTGAGCCTGCTCATCGTTGCTTTGCTTTTGGGATTTATTTTCTTGAAAAATCTGTAAGTCCAGCTTTGCCTTTCTAAGATAAATGCAAACTATATTTAGTGCTCACAGTGATTTCACCAGGACATCCTCATGTAGGTGCAGCTGCACCAAATGGGGAACAACTGCATTTTCACTTACTTTTCAGGACTGAACTTACCAGGGTTGTCTGCTTTGCCTGTAACTCCCTCTGTTTTATTTTGAAGAGTGAGGAGAATGCTTGTTTAACGAAATGATCAGCTGCTGCTTTGTAAAATGGATTTTTGGGTACTGGTGTTGAAAATGACATCTTGAAGAATGGATGTCGTATCCATGTAACTTGATGTGCCAGAGGATAAAAAAATCCTTCAGTTGTGCTTCATTGTTTGAATGAGCTTTTTTAAGAATTTCATAATAGAAAAGTAAGAGATAGGATTTGAACAGACTTTTAGAAGGATCTTCTCACAATTCCTGTATCTTGAAACAGAAAAAGCTGCAGTGAAACCTTTGCTGACAGATCCTTGTCTCGCCTCTTCCTTATAACTTCAAATGGACAGCTATTCCTATGTAACCTGTGCTAATGCTTTTGGTAATTAGGAAGTTTTTAAGTAGATGTGGTTAGCTGAACAAAAGAACATTAAATTTTATTAGGAGCAGTACATTTTTATTTGCATATTCAATCCTTTTATTAAAAAATTCAACTTGCCTCACTTGGACTGTATGTCTGCAGGCATAGAGAAAATAAGGAATTCTCGAAAGCAGACATACATCCTGTAGGTGAATCAATGAAATTAATTTCCTTCACCTAATTTCCTCCAGCTCTCATAAGGAAAAGTGATAAAAGTTAAACAAAGATCTCTGAAGTTCTCTGTAGGTTACCTGAGGGTTGTTGGTGCTGAGATCCACCAGGAAGATCCTTCATGGTGTGATGGAAACGACTACAAACTGATGCTGGGATTTTGGACTCCCTGCTGCAGTAGCAGTGAATTTTATTCATCTTTTGAACATGACAGTCAGGGAGCATCTCTTTGGGCACCTTCAAAATCTCGTGTATGAGTAATAACATCACTGTTTTCTGTAGCAGTGCCTCACATTTACCCTAATAAATAATGTTTTCCATTGAATCTTGGGATGAACCATCTCCTCCGAGTTCAAGGTACTGTCCTGGCAAGGAAGTGTTGAAAACAACAGTCTATTGTTGCACTTGGGTGTGCGTTGTCCTGGACCCTGGGCGTTTGTATCCTGCCTCGGTCATTCCCAGCCGCTGGCTCTGGGCAGGCAGCCCCAATGTCAAGGAAACAGTGAAACACTAATGGCTGCTGTCACCAGAAATGGTCTGAGGGCAGCAGCAGCAGCTCTGCTGTTGAGGGGGGATTTCTTAAAACGTTGGTTTGTAGAAGAGTAATGAGGTGGTTCTGTGGGTCTCTTTGGGGAGTTTTCTGCACCACAAATACGAGGAGCAGGAACAAGCTCACAGAGCAAGCTTTGAAAGCTTCCCAGGAGGCAGTGGCATGGCGTGCTGAGCTGGAGTGGAAGTGAACATTTTGGGGAAGAGGAGGGGTGAGGTGGAGGTTGTCCAGAAAGGATCCTGGAACTGCAGAAAAGGGGTTATATTTAAGGAAAGATAGGAGAGGGGAATTGATGATGGGGAAAAAACTTGAGGAGGTAAATTTGGGAAAGGATATGGACTAGGAAGGGACTATTTGCAATAGTATTCCAAGTGGGAGTGGGATAGGCTTGTGTTTACTGATCACAGTAAAAGGAATGTTGTAATAATCAAGAGACAGGAAGATAAAAGTCCAGACAAGGGTTTTAGCTGTGTCCAGATAGATAAGAAAGACTGTATTTGAGAGAAGTTACTCTGAAAGAGCTGCGAACATTTAAATGTAGTTCATTATTTATTGATTTTAAAGATTTTGTTGTTGTTGTTCTTACATTTCCCTATTGCAGAAACGGTGGTGATGGGCTTTCGGTTCGGTTCTTTGTGTGTGGTTTTTTTAACAGAATTGTCTTGATTTCTAATTCCAGTTCTTTCCTCGTGCTATGGCAAAGTTGGGAATGCAACCCATAGGGAATGGCTGGCCTCTCTTCAAGGAGTGGAAGCACCATAGCATTGCCAGCTTCTAAGAGTACTTAGTAAAGAAAACTAGGGCGGGTAGCATTAAAGAAAAAAAAAGGAAATTAAAAGGGAAGGCAAATCATCAGAGACATGTTGATAGCAGTGAGAAAGGTGTTACATGAGGTTCAGTCTTTTTTCTTTAAGTGGATAAATATTTAAGGATTATTTCAGAATTACTCAAGGGGGCAAAGCTGTTACGGATGTATCAAAGCAGCAAAAGCAAGGAGACTTGACTAGCTTGGGCTGTTCAAAATGGATTGACTACATTTCAAGTTGAGGCAAAAGCTTAGGAGGGCTCTGGGTCTGCTAATATTGTGCAGATTTCTTTTGATGACCAAATGTGATGGAGAACTTGAATTGCAGTCTTGAAGGTGATAAGTGATTGCAGTTCTGAAATGTTTAGTTGGCACCGACCACAGTAACCAGGATGTTTTATGCATGTCTGTATGAAGGCAGATACTGGACATTGTCATGTATAAAAACATCCAGTAAAGCAGTGAAAATGAGCTTATAGGTGTCTTTTGGTCCTTTTTCCAGTGTGATGATGCTGCAGGCAGTGAGGTGTTTCTTAAGGTCCTGCGCCTGTTTCGCTTAAGAACTCTGAGATTATACTTCGGCTTCCATTTCCTGTATAAAGCCCAGGGTTTTGCTGGCTTTTTGTACTGACTTGGTTCTCATGCTGCTCATCTTCACAGCCCGGAAGTCCAAAAAGCTGGGAAAATTGAAAGGGATGCACGAGGAGCAGCCCCAGCAGCGGCAGCAGCCACCCCCGCAGAGCCCCGAGGAAGGGACGACGTACATCGCACCTGTGACCGAGCCCTCTGTCAACACTGCACTTGTCCCCCACATGTCTGCTATCTCACCAGCACTTACTCCCTCTCCTGTTAAGATCCTTGAAAGCATTGAACCAGAGATTGTGTACGCGGGCTACGACAGCTCGAAGCCGGACACAGCAGAGTACCTGCTCTCCACCTTAAACCGCCTGGCCGGCAAGCAGATGATTCAGGTGGTGAAGTGGGCAAAGATACTTCCAGGTAGGACCGTGAGTCATCTGGTGAGATGTCACTTCACTGTTTCTTTTAGCTCAAAGAACTATTTGCTTGACAAATTGCATCTTGAATTCATGGACTTTGTTGAAAACAACCCGCAATGGGGGGGTGTGAGATGAACCTCTGAGAGAAGATAGTTGGGTTTTTTTCTTATTTTATGTAATGTTTGTTTCATATGTCTGTGATTGATATTTAAAAAGCTTTCATTTTCAATAATAGCCTCTTAAGAAGAAAACATGTTTTGTCACTGGAATGAAAAATTACAGTTTTATTTTTTCCGAAGTGGGAGTGTTGCTCTTGTTCATGAATAGTAGAAAAGTAGTAAGTAATGTGTTTGGTGATGGTTTGACCAGCCCTTGTAGTTCATGGGTATTTTCTGGTTTGATCTCTAGGATTTAGAAACTTGCCTCTCGAGGACCAAATTACTTTAATTCAGTATTCATGGATGTGTCTGTCATCGTTTGCCTTGAGTTGGAGGTCGTACAAACATACAAACAGCCAGTTCCTCTATTTTGCTCCAGACCTGATCTTCGATGAGTAAGTATTCCTTAATGGCCCTTTTCAGTGCAGGCTGGAAGGATTGCTGTCTATTTGGTTTTTCAGGCATACTTGCAGTCTAAGAAAATTTCAGCTAATTCTGGCTTAAAAAGCAGCTGAAGTTTTACTTTTTTTCAGTGACTCGCTTTTCAATTGCCAAAGCTTTGATTACTGCCGTCCACTTCTCCTTATATATGGGGTTGTGTTCTCAAACTAGGACCATCCCACTGGTTTGAAATGTGACTGATACACAACCACGATTTATAGAAAAGAACATTTTTTGGTATCTACTGGAGCTTGGAAAAATATCCAACTTCTAGGAAATGTGAATGTTTAAATTACTGGGGTTTTTCAGAGCAGTCATATAATGGTGCTTTTGTTAACAATATACAGCTGTTCAATGTGTTTTCTTGACAGTCTTAATTACCCTTCTTTGCAACCGTGAAAGAAGCCAAAATGTTTTTTCAGTAATGAAACATAACTTCTTTTATGATGCATTCAGACAAAAAGAAGGATCAACCACTCCGTCTGAGTATGTGTGTTCCTTCATATTTTATGTTTGTGTGTGTTTAGTGCTTTGCTTTTGATGACTATAATTTAATTTCTGTTCCATTCTCCTAGTGTTTATTACAAGACAGTAAAGTCAAAAATCTAAGTGAATGTGCAGGCAGTCAAACGGGGCTTGCATCATTTGCTTATCCCAGAAGATTGGAGTTTTTTTCTAGAGGTAAAAAAGAGACATAATCAATAGGATATGGGTACACTTGGAAAAAAAAGACAAAACAGGAAAAGAATTAACAAAAAAATAACTTACCACTTAATCTCCTGATGCATTTTGAAATCTTTTTCTTGGAAAAGATGCTTTGTCGCTGTCCCTCTTAATAGTCTGTCTTTGATTTAGGAATTTCTAAATAATAAATGAGTATGTGATGGGTCCCAAAGCAGTGAGCAATATCAAAGAAGTATTGTTTGGTTTGGGGTTTTTTTTTTTAAGAGGGGGAACTGGTGATTTACTGCATGTGGCTGAAAATGTAGTGTCAGCCATTTTCCTTGTTGAAAGCACCTCCATTATGACTTGGACATTAGAGAATTGTCACAGGAAAAAAAAAGGTATCTGTAGCTAAAGCTAAGTGAAAATGTGAACTTTGAAGAGTTTAGTTCTCCTGGGGGAATGTAGACTAAAAGTTCAAAGACAAAAGCAGCTTTCCCTCATCTCAAGAAAGTCAGTCAGGGGGTCAGAATTTATTGGACAGAGAAATCAATCCTGCTTGCAAATAAAAGTGTGTGTATTGCTTGCTCTTGTTATACTGCAGCTTGAAGCAACTTCGAGAATTCGAGATCAGTTGTGAGTTTTATGCTGCAAGCCTTGAAGATAGGTGCCTGTAGAGTTACACTGAGGTTGAGGTAGGGATCCAGCTGGAAAAAGGAGTGCAAAATTAAAACATCCCAAATCAGATATGTATGTGAGACAGTGGTCTGGCCTCCTGCATATTTGGCAATATACTCATTGCAGAGAGAAGGCAATTGTTTCTAAATAGAGGAAAAAAAATTTGCCAGGAGATGTGAGAGGGGGACAGGGGCTTTTGAAGTAGCTAATCAGGACAAGAAATTTCCCTGGAGGTAAAAGAGTAGGAGTTCGGTGTTCACTCTGAAATCTCTGGAACAGGAAGGGTTTTCTTACTTTGTTCGTGTTTCATACTCCATGGGCATCATGGCAGGCATTTGTTCCCAGTTTCTCACGTTGCCACTCAGGATGGTGATTGGCATTTGCAGTCCGAGTTTAGGGCTCTCTGGCAAAGGGAAGTTATTGAGAAACTGCAGAGAGCCAGTGGAGGTTGGCCAAAGTGGTCAGGGCTGACTGGGACAGTGACGGACCTGATGGTGCGGTGCAGATTTAATTGCAGCCTTCAGCTTCCTAATGAGTTGTAGAAAAGATGAAGTCTAGCTCTTCATGGAGGTGCTCAGTGGAAGAATGAAAGTTTGCGATCCCAAGTTTGGGACAACACACTGCCTCCTAGGCAGCAGGAGAAGATGTTTCCTAAGGAGATGGTGAAACAGCCAAGCAGGTGCCCAGAAAGACCTTGGAGTCTCTGTCTCAGAAGATGTGCAAGCCGTTACTGGGCAAAGCCCCAAGCAGCCTGTTCCAACTTTGAAATTAACTCTGCAGGGAACAGGGGGTTGGCCTTGAGACCTCCAGAGGCCCCTCCCAAGCTACTGTTTTGTGATTCTAAGTTAAGAGATGCAGTGCTTTTTCCAATTTTGAGGTAAGGCCAGAGATGGATTACTAGAATTGTACAAGCCAGTCAATACAGTTCAGTGTAGAAACCATTCCCATAATACAAAATACAATACATATTCCTGTTCGTGAAGTGCTGTGAAGCTTTGCTCTGAAATTGCTGAAGGCTGATCTTACCTTTACTTTTTGAGTACCATGAACTTGGAAACGTGCTGTGTAATTATAAGCACTGGCCTTTGTTTCTGTGCCACAGGGTATATTAGGCCTCCCCGAGGTTTACTTGGTGAAACTTGGAGTGTTTTACTGCCCTTGGCATTTTAGGACATTTATTAATTGATGCAGAATGAAAGGGAGATGCTTTACAATGCCTTTCCTTCTGCTGGTTTGAGAGAGTTACATTTCTGTTATCACCTGGCCAGGATTTTCTTGGCATTTCTTCATATTATGTCTGCAGAGGTCATTTCCCGTCTCTATGCAAGAAAAAATAAGAAATGTCCCTGACCAGGCCCTTGGTGCCCCAGAGGGTTCAGCATTTTCTTCAATGAACAGTTAAAAAGGAGTGAAAGTAAAAGGCTGGCATTAGCGGAATTATGTGGCTTTGTTTTACGTTAAATGAATTTTCCGCTTACTCTTAACTACTGTGAATAAAAGGAAGTCGTAATGTTTCTGGAGGGCCGTGATACATGATCTTGTTTTCTTTCTTATTCTGAAGGCCTGTAAACAAGGCCAACAACAAATGAGGATCCCTGTTGTTAATAGCTGTTAAATGTAACTTTGATTGTATACAGTGCAAAATGCCTCCCTACTCATATGTGGTTTGATTTCCTGTTAGGCTTGTGGAAGACTGGAAATATTTGTCCGCCTCCATTTAGTCATGCTACATATCTAATTAAGTGTACTGTTTGTCTTTATGGTTCAGGCATATATTCCATTGATTTAATTGGGCTTAACTGAACACGAAGATTTTAACTGAGGGATAAGAAAATGGCTGCTCAGCCTGTGACAGAAATGCCTAAAAAACAGCCTGAAAAGAGGCATAAAATAGACCAGTATGTTTTATGTTGTGTTTGTGTAAGTTATGGCATGTGCAGTTTTTTAATCCATTTGTTTTATAACGTAGTAGTTGTGATCAAAACTAATATTCTGTAGATACAGCTTTGGTTTTAATCCACAGTAAATCTTCAGAAGACCGTCCTATACATGACACCACGTAATTCCTATGGAGGGTAAACACTCTTAAAGAATGACTGCTGCATATGGGATAACACTGAAAAGGTGTTGTAGTTACGTTCTTAAGGCTGTGCAAACTCAAATGCAAGAAGTTGCAAAATTCCAAAATTAAGGTGGTCCATGAAATCATAGTTTAAGCCCTTTGGGTACATGCTTTGAAGACCGTATCCATGACAAAACCCTTACGTTATGCTATCCAGTAATATTTTTCCAATGTGACTCCTTTGATCAGGTTGGATGAGATGTAAGGATTATGTAGTGAGAGACTCTTGGAGGTTTTTCTTCATTTGTTGTCATTGAGGAAGCCTTACCTTGAATGGATCTAGGGATTTGGGAGAACAGAGATATTAATGGGGAAGATTTTCTTAAGACATGGCAAAAGTCTCTCCCTAATTCAAACCCTAAGCTCTGAGACTTTTCAGGTTCCTACTGCAAAAGTAACAGAAATCCTGCAAGGAAAAAAAAAAAGTCTATTGTTTATTTAACTCAAGGGAGGGAGAAAATTTCTCTTTAAGATTTAACCAAAGACTTCTGCTGAAATTTTCTAATCTAATTCAACCTGAGGCAGGCACATGCATGGATAGTTTAAGTCCAGAGTATTCAGTGGGTAAAATTATACACAATTGAAAGCAGGAAACCAAGCAGTGCTGGAATGGGTGCAAGAACAAAGCAAGGGATGTACAAAACCCCATGGCTTGTAACGCCAGCTTATTTTCAGGGATTCTGGCTGAAGCTGTGCAAAATGGGCTCTTTACTACGGGGAGCAGCCTTAAACAGGATTTTTAAGACGTGGTTCTGGAATGTGGGGAAGTCCGTTGCAACTTCCATTGGTCTTTCCCTTACTGGATGAATTAATCATAGAACTAATGGCTAAAATGACTCTTCCCCTGGCTTTGCCCTTTTGAAGGAAAAGCACTCAAAATTTTTGAAAAGAGGTGGTGTGTGTGCCAGTTCATGTCTACAAGAAATCTGACAAGCCTAGCTTTTCAAAAGTAGGAGTTTATGTCCTTGCAGTGCAGAAGTCAGATGCCTAAATTCCAGAGGAAGGCAAGGGATGCTCCTTCTTGCTCAGGTTTTAACGGGCTCAGGCAGTTGCTGTCCCGCCGGCTACTGGTGACAACATCCCAGGTATCTGCTTCCACCCATACATTAAGTCAGGGCATTGGCTGGCAACCTTTCAGAGGCTCAGGAAGGAATAAAAAGCATTTACAAGTGCAGCACTGCCAACAGAAACCCAGCAGGAGCCAAGACACGGAATGGCAGGGATCCTCACTCACACAACGTGGGAAACCAGTGGGAGCGGTGGGACATGGGCTGCCTTTGGGGCCATGGCTTGTGCTCCCAGCACATCTCCTCCTCCCAGCTGGAAGCCAGAAGCTGCATCCCTCATGGCAAGCTGTGCTGCTTATCCATTCCTTCCCCTAAGGAAGATGCATGGTGGTTTCTTACTTCTCCATAAGACAAAAACCCAGCTGATGGCATTGATGATAATTATTAAAACTCAAGCCCTGCTCCTCCTCTACATATTGGTTTGTGCTGGCATAAAAACCCCAGAGGGACAGCCCAACCCTGGAATTCCCCCACAGGTCTTGATTTATTTTTTGCTTTTAGGTTTAACACGGTCTCTTTGTAGATTTCTGAATCCGCAGGGACTTCTGAAAAGACTCACTATTTCAAAATAATTTCCTATTTTTAGCAAATTTACCCAAATTACCTTATTTACCATTCCAGCCTTACCTGGCTGTAAAATAGCAGTGATGTGGGATACTGAGAGAGTTCAGTGATGCTGAGACACACGGTGTGGAGACTCTTTAGTGTGTTAAAGTACAGCATCAATATTTCAACAGTATTTTGCAAATGCACTGCATGACTAATGTGCTGTGTGTTTTCTTGCTCCTTTGATTTTTCTCAGTTTGTCATCTGCGGCATAAAGAATAAATCATAGCTGCAGAAGTGTGCAGGTTCTGAATTTCCTGGCCGTTGTACTTCATTCTGTTGTTGGTTTTTTACTCTAGTCAAGGACTTGAGGGTTTGCCTAATGAAAACCAGCACTCGGCATTGCATGAGGTACCCAGAATTATTGAACTTGAAAGACTGAGTCTAAAAACTGGGGCCAGTTTTCACAAGCATTTGGAACAGTTAGGTCATTTTTCCGTCTCTGAAGTTATTGTATTAGATCAGATGCAGCTCTGTCCTTACAGTAGAAAGGTTTCAGTAGAGGCTGCATTTTCCTGAATATTATGTACAAAACACTAAGAGCAGAATATACTGATGGATATATATATGTATATTTTAATATTTTTTTAAAGTACGTACTGTATATGTAATGTAGTTTTAACAAACTAACCAAATTTACTACAAATTAATGTAAACACATCCTTTAAAGTGCAAGATTTTGCTCCCAGTAAAATAAAAATGTAGTATTGCAAGGATCATGCTATGCCTTTGGTAATTGCCCCAAGTA
Source organism: Pseudorectes ferrugineus (assembly GCA_008033365.1). Lineage (NCBI taxonomy): Eukaryota > Metazoa > Chordata > Aves > Passeriformes > Pseudorectes > Pseudorectes ferrugineus. The sequence goes on from QWTY01020988.1 coordinate 18,690, forward strand.
TGAAGTTTTAAAATTTAGAAGGAGACAGAGGTTGATATTGGCAACAGACAAACAATAGAGAATACACTTTTCAAATGAGAAAGTTGAGGTAGAGCAAATGAGGTACAGAGGGGCAGGAAAAACAGCTTCGGTACAAGGGGATTTCTAGGAAGTTTCTGTGCTGGTGTTGTCATGGAATGTGGATGGGCAGAGGATTTTGTAACATTGAGGAAAGCCGTAAAATTAAATTAAGAATTAAGACATAGCTCAGTTGAATAGCTAAGATTGTATTAAAAATCTGCATTTAATAATTATGTATATTATATTAGTAAATAACATTTTCATTACGTTCCTAAAGCCCCTCATAATATGCTTGTGGAAGCTGGGACCATTAGGAATTGGTGTTGCATAAGGCAGTGCAAGGATGCAGCAGCCTCTCTGTGCCCTTTCAGTGCTGAAGCCTGTAAGTCTTCCTGGTGTTCTGATTTCTATGGTAACAGCAGGAAGATAAACGTAATAAAATAAGGTGAATAATTAAAAACATCTTTTTTTTTTTCTTTTTTTAACCTCATATACCTCAGGGCTTGGGGGGGGATAATTAGTTAGATCATCTGTGAATGGTGATAAAGCAAATAAGTAACTTCTCTTATTGTTCAAATGATTACTTTTTCGCTTTTACGTTTGGCAGGATGATGGCTGTTAACCCTTTTGTCTTCTCTTGCAATCTGCTAATCCTGTAGTTTCTAAATTTCGGTACATTTTTGTAATCTCTGTCATCTGGCAGTCTCCAAATCCCTCATTTTTAATTATTATTGCCAGAACGAGAGTTGGTAGGAGTTGTCAGTGTTCATTCTTTGCTGATAAATTGTGTGTGCAATCGCTGGTCTTGTTAAAAGGTCAGCAAGCACTCCTTGGTGATCCTCCCTGCATGGTTTTTGCTTGCATGTATTATTTTGGTGAGGAATACTGCATTCGTGCAAAGTGTCAATGCAGTGGGAAGTGAAGATCTTCATCAGTAATTTTTTTATATACATTGTTACTACTGTTTCCTTTTTCATAAAGTGCGGCTCAGTTCCCATCCAGAGAAGTACATAAAGGGATTTTGTTACATACCCACTCCACAGCAGTGCAAACAGAAAATGAAATTTTGGAAAACTGCTGTCATACCTGTACATAATAGGTGTAATGTGCTTCAGGCTAGATTTTCCAAGTCTTTATTTTGGGCTTTTTTTCTTTGCGAACTGGTCATTGGTTGGGCAAAGCAATAGATTTGGTTTCATTGCATAAATTTCTAAAGGCTTTGCCTTTTAATGCCTCTATCTCTAAACGATTCTTAAATTTCTAGAGTGTTTTGGTTCAAACTGGGAAGCTGTAAAGCAAAATGGGAGATACAGTAGTTTTAAGAAGATCTGTAAGAATGGGGAAATGTCAGAAACTGTCCCTCTAGCACAGTTTGTCATCCTTTAAATTGGCCAAAGAGAGTTTAAGATCAGGACAAGGGGCTTCTTCATTTGCCCATTCTAGCAATGATTTAGGTACTTTCCGAATGTGAGATTGCATTTGGACAGTTGTGCTTAATAACCTTTCTGCATCTTTCTCTCTGAATTTGCCTATTGCCTCTTTGAATACATTTATAATCTTGATACCTAAAATGTTCTGTGGCAGTTGCTTCTGCAATTTAATTATGCATATTTGTTTGTTGGAGATGTTTCTAAAGCAGGTGGTTGATAATTTAATGGAGTGCCACTTCATTCCTGTGTTTGCAATAGTAGTGGATATAATCCTTCTCATCCCATGCATGCCATTTATCACTTAGATCTCCATCAAGTCCTGGTCTTTCTTTTGTGAGCTGAAGAATCAGTGAGTCAATTTGACCTCCCCTTGTATATCAGTTGTCTGCTGTCCCTGGCCATCCTCAGCTCCTCCCCTCATGCTTTGTATTAATTTTGGGAGGAGACCAGACTGACACGCTGGGTTCAGAGCACAGTGGATGCAGCAGCAAAACTCTCCTCTCTCACATCTTTGCTTTTTTTGACAAACACTGAGCAAGCATTTTCAAAAGGCAGAAGCCCAAAAAACCTGTCCCAAGTTACACCTAGGACTCTTGTGTTTGTTAATCCAGTTATTTTGTGTGTATGATGGGAGGTGATTATACTGTCTGCATTGTCCAGCTAGTGATTTTCATCTTCCATTTTGTCTGCCAGCCACACAGACTTGCAGGATTTTTCAGCAGTCTTTCACAGGCAGCTGTTGATTTCATCATCTGGAGTCATCAGTGAGCTCTGTCACCTCCAGAGGTCTGATTTTTCTCACTTGATGTATGAGCACAGTTCTCAGCCCAGGCCCCAGTGTGGAGCTCTGTGAGACTTCCCTGGTAACCTGCAGTACTTGTGAAAGATGTCCATTTGTTATTACCCTTGGTCTCCTATTTTTAAGCTGCTAATAATCCACGAAGAGACAACCTCCTTATCCCTAAGCTCTCTTTAAGAGCTTTCAGGAGATCTTTTTAATAGCTTTAAAATCCAACCCTGCCATGATTGCATCCTCCCATACCTCCTGATGCAAGGCACTGTGCAGGTCCTAGACCAGTAATTACCCACGCTGGCACACTGACAGAATTTATTAGAGCCCATACCCAAGCTGCATGCCCCAGTTTCCTTTGTGTGGAAACCAGGGCAGGGGAGAGGAGGAGGAGGAGGAGAGGGTTGGTGTTTGCTTAGGTCTCACCCCATATGGCTGTGGGATGCAGCTAGACCTGGCATGTGCAAAGCATTTCCATCATGCAGACGTCGCCTGCATCCACCAGAATGTCCTCGTGCTATCATCAGAGTGCCCTCACAGATTCGTGAGACGTGACCCCTCTC
>QWTY01020988.1:21705-32684 GCA_008033365.1 Pseudorectes ferrugineus
GACTTTTATAAGGGCAATTTAAGCAATAAGCTGCACAGCACAGTTAGTAGTTCAGCAATTCCGTATTTAAGTTGCTTTACAGCTCATGGATGGATGCCATCTGGTCTTGGTGATTTATTACTATTCATTTTACTGTATTTTTTTTTTCTTTCTAAAGCCTCTTCTACTTGCACTTGAATCCGAAACTATTTCTCACACTTGCTTACTGAAATGGGAGAGTAGTGCAGAGCCTTACTGGGCTCCTCTACAGAGAGCACTGATGCAAAGATTTTATTTAACTTTTCTGATCTTTCTCAAACGCTTCATTTTCATCTTGCTCATCAGTTGGCCCAGTGGATGTTCTGGCAGGTTTCCAGCTTGTGATGTGTTCAAAAGGATTTGACTGTTAGTTTTTATGACTTTATATTAAAGACTTGCCCCATGACTTTACATTTAGCATAGACCATAATTATGCTCTCCTGGTATTGTCTCAGCATGACTTTGGGACATCCACCAGCATTTTGGGAGGGTTTCTTCTCACTTCTCTCAAGGTCTTAGAATAGAGGTTTTTTCCTTGCAAGTGTCTGAATGTGGTGCTGCTTTAATCTTCCTGCACATCGACGAGCTGTTTGCTAGCATCTCCAAATGCCTTTCACATGCACAGTGCTTTCTTCTGCTGCTTCTCCTGTAGAGTTAAATATGAGCAAAAGAAAAATTAGGAAGGTGTTTTTCTAAACTGGCATGAGAGGAAGACATGTCTCAGTTGACTTCCAGAAAATGCCAGGCTTTGCGTGACAGCACGAGCAAAGTCTTAATTTTCGAGGCATTGTTGGCATAAAAGGAGAATTGCTGCTGCATGTGGAATATAGCAGTAATTTTGCTGATGAACCACTGCAAGTGACAATGAGCCCTGGCAGAATGGATGTATAAAACAGTACCTAATGGGCACCTTTTCTGACTCTCGGTACCCTTCTCTGATGAACTTTGAAATGGGGTATTTATTGTCATGTGTACATTCTCATCACTTATTATTGAATGTGTTATTGAAAAAGCATTTTGGTAAAGGCATAATTATGTATTTTCTCATTTAAACTGTGATTTGTGTCTTTTGAAATGCAAATGCAAACCAAAAGAGAGTATTTGGTATCAGCATTCTGCTAAGTGCATAATTAACTGTTAAAACCAGCATATACTTGGGGTTTTTTGCTATTGATGTGCTTGGGATTTTAGGGTTACATAACTGGGTGATTATTAAGTTGGATTTTATCACAAGTTCTCTGTTAGTGATTGAGAGCTGAAACTCTCCTTTGGCAATCATTATCCATGGGCTGTTGCCAATTCCTTTGTTGATAGGCATATAACAGGAGGACACTTGGCTGGAACTTTTAAAGCAGCTCTGAATTTCTTAGTATCACTTATCTGGGGTGGTGTTCTCTAGGGTCATCATGACGATTTTCTTGTGAGAAAACTAATTTTGGGACTTGACTTCTGTAAGTTCAGTTTAAAATTGCCAAGTTGAATTTAAAAATTGCCAATTGCCTGGGCGGCTAAAGGCCACAAAATACCAGCTTAATGTCTGTAGATCTGTTTAATGTGAAATCATCTTCCTTGTCTGATTATCAGTGTTCACCACTGGTGGTCCTGAGTCCAGTCCCTGTTTTGTCCTGGGTTTGGCAGTGCCCAAATTGGCCATTGGTGCAAGGTAACAGGTATTTTTGCCTTCCTGGAAGGAGATGACTCTAAAGCTTTGCTTTAAGAGTTGAAGGCAAAGTCTTGAAGGGAGTACGTTTTGTCTTTTGAGGAAGCAGAGATCAGAAAGTGCTGAATAAAAAGTAAGTACTGAATGAAAAGTCACAACTGAATTTTGCCTGAATCCTGCATGTATTTTGGCTTGGATTTTGATCAGTGTGTTAACTTAATGAGGATGCTCCAGTACTTGAGGATACTCCAGACTTCAGTGGCATTTTTAATGGCTTCAAGAGGGGACACAGGTGTCTGGGTGCAGTCCATTGAGCAGAGGGATGCTCAGTGCTTCCTGCCCCTGTGCACAAAAGAGTTGGTTCAGGTAGTGGCATTCTGTCACCACTGCTTGGGGCTGTTGGAGTAGAATATTCCCTCAGAGACAGTTAATTGTTGTGACAATAATATGTTTACTTTTTTCTTTCCCAAGAACCTCAAAACATTTTTCCAGTCAAGAAATCCCTCCTAAGGCAGGTGAGATAATTCAGGCCAAGGGCTTTTCTGATGAGATGGTTTGAGCCACTGAGCAAGGGCTTCTGTAATCCCACGTCCTGGTCTTTTTCCCCTCTTTATCCACAGCATCTCTGCCTTGCCCTCAAGGTGTCTGGTGATGTTTTTACTCCTCTCTCTGTCAAGTTCAAACTGACTTCTTTTGGCATGAGGGAAAGCATGCCTTGTTTTCGGAGGCTTCCAAACAGGTTTTGACTTTCAGGCCTTTGGCAGGTTTTCTTGTTGGACTGCATTTGTTTGATTGGTTGTTTGGTTTGGTTTTGTTACAGTGTAAAGTGCTTTCTGAAGGTCCCTGAAATCAATTTAATTGGTGGGCAGCCTTCAAATGGATACAGGTTTTAGTCTAGCAAGGGGAAAGGCTCTTGGTTATAAAGCTGGAAATGGATCTTAGAGTGGTAAAAAGTGTGAAATAAGAAGACACAAAAACTATCTTTGACATCAGAGTTTTGCTACAAATCTTTCTTGGTCTTTTCCTACGTCTTTTCTGGGCTGCAGAGGCCTAGGGACTAAGTCAGGTGCATTTTTGTTCCTCTGAGGTGCTGTGAAATGGGATGCCTTGGCCAATTTTTTCTTGGGATTATCAGCGAGTCACTTAAGTCCTGATGAAACCTCAACACACCCACCACAGCTTTCCCTTTCTTCACTTCCCTGTCTAATTTAGGAAGATGCCTTGTGCTGCTGCTTTGAATAGTACCCATGAGAAAGTAAATAAAACGTGGTATCAGGTTTGGTTTGGGGCTGAGTTTCGCCTGTCAGTGAATATTTCTTGCTGCGTGGGTTCCTCTTTTTGGTTACGGTCAGTTGAGTTGCAGTTTCCATCCTCAGTGAGGAGATTTACGATACTATGCTTTGTGATGACTTCACAAATGAGTTACTTATTCATAACAAGATGTTTCTGTTCTGCGTGCCTGTAGTTTCACAGGTTTTGATGTGGCTGCTTGGTTTTTGTGGAGATCACATAAGGGTATTTATTGAGAGATATATGACTGGTTTGGTATTTAGGATGCTTTGTTGTAAATTGTTTCCTCAAACCATCCCTGCTCTCCTGGGGTGACTGGTCAAATCCTATGTATCTGTTGTAGCTGGGTGATGTGGGTCATCATTTCTGTCTGCTGCAGTTCATTTAGAGAAACCAATGGCAGGAGCAAAACCTCTCTTCCCACCGACACAGTGGAGGTGCCAGGCTTTCCCAGCAGAAGTTGGAATAGGAGGTGTCTCCTCCCAAAGCAAAGGAGGAAAATGCAGCGGCGATTAATTTCCAGTGGGGATATGATGGGCAAATCAGTGACCAGTGGCCAAAGAGGCTGTGCAGGAGCAGATGGGAATCGGGCAGGGCAGTGGGAATGGGCTGGTGGCAGCAGTGGGAATGGCTGGGTGCCCTGCCCATCCACAGGGCTGCGGGAAAGGTCAGACAGAATGTGAGCCGGGCATTACATTAAGCCTGTAAGGAGACACTCGGGGAACTTAAGATGGATTAACTTAAGGTGTAAAGTTTAAAGCGTATTATTATGAAGGAGGATTAAGCTAAACTGAGCTAATGACACCACTTCTGAATGCGTATCCAAATAGCGGATTCAGAGCTTTGGCTCCACGCCTTTTATTACTTAAATGTACTTACCTTCTTAAATGTCCCCATAAAGATGCCTGCCCTTATATTCCAGATCTTCATATCCTCCGTTTGCCGTGTGGAGAGGTTCAGGTGCTGTGTCAGAGGTGGGGCTGGGTTTGGTTGGTTGGGATTTGCCTTTTTTTAATCCCTCCTTTTTTTATTTTAAACATAAAAGTTTGTTTTAATTTTTCCTCGTGATGGTAAAGGCATTTGTGATGACTTGATGGCATTTATTCTTAGCTAATGTGTTTGGTAAGGAAAAAAAAAACTTCGTTCATGTTATGCTGACATGCCTTAATTTCTCTGTGCCTCTTCACTTTTATCATACTTCTATTGCTTTGTTTTGTTGTTGCTCTCAAGGTATTGATATCTGTGATGTCAGCATCTGAATTTTTCAAAAGCTCTGTACCCTCTTATTCTACACAGTGTGGGCTGAAAACCAAATACAAAGTTGAATACTCCCACAAAATGCTTATCTTTCATTAAACAGTCATGAACTAACTAACATAATTTTTAGTTAGTAATATTTTGTAAATAAGTAATAAATCAACTTAATTGATTTTTCAGGTGGCAAACTGATTTGAAATTATGGGTTGGCTGTATGTTAAACCACTTAGTAACTCGTTCTGTATATAATTTTATCTCACTACAAACAATGCCATCAGGTTTTCCTTGAGGGTAACCTAGAGATCAATATTTGTAAGTAGATAAAAGAATGAATATTTAAAAGACAGAAAGAAACAACTAACCAAAAAAACCCTGACTATAACTGAAATTATTCTGTTTAGTCGATCATATATTAACAAAACAAGTACAAAGAAAAACAAAAGGCAGAAAACTTTGGATGTCACAAAAAGTGCAATGCAACATAAAAAATCAAGTTTTTGAGTCAGGATACTTTTATATTAACTCACACAGAGAGTGTTTTGCCACAAAAAAAAAAAAAACCAAACCAAAAAAGCATAAGAAACCTGAGACAAAACCTCATAATGTTTTATTTTATTTGCTGTGTGGCTTGTGTTATTTGATGAAAAATCTGTCACTTCTCTCTGTAGAGGTCAAGCACAGGCAGGGATGGTGGCAGTGCCTTTATATTCTGAGGCTGGAGAAACAAACCTTGGTGTCCTGCAAAAGCATGATGGATGTCATAGACTGTTCTGACTTCGAGTGCTGCTGTCTCTGGCAGTCTGAGATACACTTTAACATGCAGTTTTTTAAAATACAAATGTCCTTTATTAATCATTCGCCTTTTGACTTCAGTGTGTATCCCTCAGAGCCTCCTGGGAGCGGTCCATGATGCATAATAAAAACAAATACATATGGCATTACTCCTACTATTAAATTTAATTAAAAAAAAAAAAAGAAGCTGGAAGTTCTTAGTCTCCAGAAAAGAGGGTGGAGTGGGGGAAAAGTGCAGAGCCCATCTAACAATGGGGAGTCTGCTTTATTAGTATTAAGGAGGAAAATAAAACTGCTCTGGCAGTAGTGAAATAAAACACCAGGAAGATTATGTCAGTCTTTGTTTGCACACAGTATGATTCTTCTCTTTCACCAGCCAATTTGTATATTTGAAAAAGCAGTTGCTTGGTTAAAATAATGAGCTGAACTTCATCCAATTCGCTCCAATTCTCCAATTATGCGAAAAAATGTTTGAGCAACTAAAAAAAAAGAAAAGTAGTGGTCACTGAACAATTACAGGACCTTGTCTACATACCTGCAAATACACACACATACATCACAGCTTCTGCGGAGACAGGCAATTCTCGATGACTGTTTGCTGTAGCAGTTGTGGTTTGAGATGGAAGCTTCAGAAGCTTAGCAAAATTCTAACTGATTCTGCCTGAAACTTGGGCAGGATAGGTTAGCCTAGGATTACCTCAGAGAGGAGAGAGAAGGTCTGAAGTTAAATTTATGAAAGTATATTTAAAGGAAAAAAGTTATCTGGATACAAGTCATGTATCCTAATTATTTTACGATTTAACAGGCAGAAGTCTGTGTTAATGAATGAGTTCCTTGTTTTATATACTCCTTTATTCTAGATTATTTTAGGTTACTATTTTGGGAAAAAATACACATGCTTTTTGGATGTTTCAGTGTTTGAACAGGAGATGTCAGCTGATGGGGGAGTGTATCATCTGGAGCATGCGTTCAGTGGGTGTAGTTTCCCCTGTTGCAGCAGCTCTGACCCCTCCAGCAGGCACATTTCCATCAGCCAGGGCAGAGCTGAACAAACACTGACAATTCAAATACATTTTAAAATGTTTTTGCCACTTCATTAACACCATCAGTGTATAAAACCCAAATTACATTTGTTGCCGTTCCTTTCCCGTGGTCTGCCGGGTAGCGAGGTGAACTCAGCCACCCATTGCAGGTGGTGTAGGAGCAGGGTGATGCCCAGGTGATCCCCCTGCAGGTTGTGCTCTCCCGTATTTATCCCGTGGATGTTGTTCCCCTGTCTCCGCAGGGAGCGGATGCGCCAGTCGGCGATGTTCGAGCTGTGCCAGGGCATGCACCAGATCAGCCTGCAGTTCGTCCGCCTGCAGCTCAGCTTTGAGGAGTACACTATAATGAAAGTGCTGCTGCTCTTAAGCACAGGTAAGTTGGGTCTGTGGTTATGTAGGAATGCTTGAAAATATTCCAGTTCACGAGGAGATGCAGTGATTTTAACCAGCGTGACAGAGGAGCCAAACTGTTTCCAGCTGGGCCGCAGGAATAAGCCTGGGGTTTATCTGCCGTTAGCACGGGAAGTGTCTTTGCAATTTGAGTGTGGCATGTGTAATGGAGGGACAGGAGTGGCCAGGCACAGGACTTTGGCCCCCCTTCCCATAGGGTGACCACACTGACAGACATGCCAGGGAAGTGCCACAGCTGTGGGGGATTGAGGAAAAATTCCTGCATGACATTCAAAGCCACCAGGGTTTGGCTGACTTAGCATGACCTTCAGGATCCAAAGATGTGCATTGCCTGTACTGCAGAGCAGGTGATTTTGTAATGCCAAGTGACTTGAGAATGGAAAGCCCTTTTACAGGCTTCTGAAAGTTTAATAACTGACAGTGTGTGCTTCATTTTTCTCTCGAGCATCATGCTTTGAGTTTTAAGAAACAAAATTACATCTTGGTGCTTGTTACAGCACTGTGTAGTAATTAGCAGATCTCTTGATCTTATCTTACTGAAAATATTGAAAACCTCCTGTCCCAGTGCAATTGTATAAATACACAGGCAGTTTGTACATTACTTTTCCATCAGTAACAGCCTGTAAACCTGTAAACAAACATTATTCTGTGGAATCTTGCTCCTTTTTGTGGGGAACAACTTGGTGACATCATGACAAGCCAGCTCTGTGCTTAAAGCACCTGCCTTTGATGGGGGAACGTGAGGCTGCAGTTCCTGTCAGGGCTAGAGAGGTTTGGATCCTCTAACAGAAACCTCCTGGGGCTATAAGTTTTTTGGGCTCGTCTATCTCACTCCCTCCTTCCGATTGAAGCTGTTCCAGCTTTCTGGGATGGGGAGAGACACCGCTCTTTGGGGAACCCTTTGTGTCCTGGCCTGCGGAGTCTGACCCCAGGTCCCACTCCACCAGGGGCTGCAGATGGTCAGCCAGTGAACCTGGAACAGTGGGGAGGGGATGTGCTCCAAGCTTGCCCTGAGGGGTAAATGGGCTTTTTTTGAAGGTTGTCACTCCTGGTGTTTCCAGAAGCAACTTGACATGGATGTGCTCAGGGAGGGTTTGGCTCCCAAAATGTTCTTGAGAGTGTGTCTGGATTGGAGGTCTGCCTCTGCGGCATTTTAATCAGCCCTAAAGGGGAAGAATCTTTAGAAAAAGAAGCTGAAGGCATTCTAAAAACACAGCAAAATGTCTTTAAGCCAGGTATTTATTATTCTACCCTCTTGAGAATGTAAACTAATGAGTTATTGCAAGAATCTGTTAGGTGAGATCAGTCTGGCCAATTAACTTCAGAGAGCTGGGTCCCTTTGAAACACACACCACGGTCACTAGAAAACCTGCTAAAAATAGTTTGTTTTGGGAGAATCAGGATATTTACATTAGAGAGAGAAAAAGGAGAGCGAAATGGAATTGAAGATGGTGATAAAACCCAGAGAGTGTCAAGTGAAGGGCAGCAAACCTGGTTTTGAGTGATTGCACCTTGGTACAGTCTTATGACAGAAAACACCAGGTTTGTTTTCATTTAAATTCTTTTATTGAATCATGTGACGAGCAGATTACAAGTTATTCTGAAACTTTCATGGCGACCACATCAAGGAAGTTTCACTCCATTTACATGTGGAAGAAACCACACATTACAACTCAGTTGTTTTCTTGCTTTCCACAGACCATAGATTTTGGGAGCTTGCCAACAGAATTGCTGCATTTAATAAGTAAAATCAGAAACACTGGGCAAACCTCCAGAATTTCATGTTTTGCTTGAGTTCTCTTTATTTGTGGTCTTTCTTTCTTCCTTAATAATCTGGCTGGGGTGATAGTATAATAATTTTCAGACAGAACAGTAAAATACATAGTAGTAGACAAAGAAAGAGTGACTCTAACAGTCTGTAAGCAGCATGTAGGAATACAGGCCTGTAAATATTAAAGGAACTGTAAAGCCTGTGCATTTTGTGTGAGGGCCACAGCATGCTCTGATGGCTTTACTTATCTTGATTGGTTCCTCTGTGTCCATTCACCTTGAACTGAACTTGTAGATTTGTTCCAGACAGTTTCTTTTATCTGTCAGCTGACTGAAAGAGTTTGCATCTAGAATTTGAAAATTAAATGAACATATGGTATTTATATTATGACTGTGTAATGTAAATATATCATATTTACCAAGCAGCAGGCAGGTTGGTGTGTCCCCTCCTAGGCTTTTTCTAAAGATTCTTCCTTGTGCCCCATTCCAGAAGTTGGTGGCCTCAGGTCCTTGCTGCTCCTGTGGTGGTACAGCTCCTCCTTGTTTCCTATTGCTAAATTCCTCTGGTAGATACTGATGCTTTTTCTTAAAGCTTCTACTCTGGAGCCATTTGGGGCAGTTGTTACATGCTTATGATGTGATTTCAGTGGGATAGAGGGCAGTTGAGAGGATTCAGAAGAGAAGGGAATGGATGAGCAAGACAGTTTCTGTCAAGATGTTAAGTCAGGATAAGCTAAATTGGAAGATCACCTTTTTTTTCTTTCTCTTTTTAGTATTTCCATTTAGCTTACTCTGACATAGTTTTCTGGCTTGCTTAGGAAATAAACTCACTCCTGTACAGACCAGTATTTTATTTTCCTTCTGTGGACTATGACTAAGAGATACAGAGGAAAAAAACATTTGATGGTTAAGCAGTGTTCAACCAGTTCAGATATTAAACCTCAGAATATTTTGAGTAATGTTATTAATAACCTCTTTGGAGTTTTCGTAGGGATCTGAACCTAATAAGCCATTCCTGTTTGGGGCAGAACCTGCAGGAGTGCAAGGGTATTTGCAGTCTGTAAAGAAACCAGGGTATTTGCTTTTGTAATCAGCCTTGATGATATCAGTCACAGTAAAAAGTGTAAGAAAACTCTACTTTTAGCCCATTTATAAAATGATGATTCCATGATCATGATTCCATCTCCCTCTGGCAGATGGAAACTTTAACAGGATGCTAGAAACGCTTGCAACTGTCGTGGTCAAGCACTGGGTCAGGATGCCTGTTCGGAAAACAGTGTTCTGTTCCATGCAGAATAATGGCTCTGTTTGTTCTGGATGCTATGCAGATGCTTGCTAACATTCAAAGAAATTTTAGATCTTACTTGATGGCGTAAAAATGTGTCACTTGGTCTAGCATTTCTGCAGATAACAGCTGTGATTCTGTACCTTCTTCTCCTCCGCCAAGTGTGGGGAATCATTCAAGAATGATAAATCACATCTTCAACTTCTAACAAAATACCCTTGATCCATCTGCCTGGTTTTTATGTGGTTGGATTGTATTAGAAGCAGTTTGGACATGAGGTTAGCATGTGTCGTATTTCTGAGATGGTATCTTGTCCTCTGCCACAGCTTCTGCAATCACACATCTGGAGAGGATGCCTGAATCGCTTGAGAATCTGTGTGATGTTGTTGATCCCTCACCAATGTCTGTAAAATTATGGACTTTGCTTAAAGGTTTAATTCCTTCATCCGTTAACTGTTTAAGTGTGCACATCAAAAGATTAAGCAATGCAGTTAATACTAATTTAAGACTGTCTTTTCAATGACAGTTCCCAAGGATGGTCTCAAAAGCCAAGCTGCATTTGAAGAAATGAGGGCAAATTACATTAAAGAACTAAAGAAGATGGTAACTAAATGTCCAAGTAACTCTGGGCAAAGCTGGCAGAGATTCTACCAACTGACTAAACTTCTTGACTCCATGCATGATGTAAGTATAACTCCTCAGGGAGTGCAGAAAAGTTAAGCAAAAAATCTCTCCATTAAGGTAAATAAATAGTCTTTGTGTTAACTGAGAGGGAGACAAAAAAAGATTCTTTTTAAAGGGACATCTGAGACAAGTTGTTAGATGAATTTAAGGACAAGTAAAATAAGAAAGTAGAAGTCATTAAGGGGAAAGGTGCAGGGTTAGTGTGTTACACATCCAACATGCCCGATGTGCTAATAAACATGGAATTAAGTCGGTGATCTTTTACAGCTGGGTTTGTAATAATGATGATTTTAAAAGATGTATTGAGACCTTGGAGCCATCCTAGATGTTTGAAGTTTTATTTGAGCTTTTCAAGTAGAAGATTCCATGTTGGGTTATTTCTGCCACCCTGCCTTATTTCCAGCACGAGGTATTTTACATATGTCAGGTGTGAGATGTGATGAATGACACAGGAAACTAAAAGTTTGGTCTCAAAGCACCTGGGCTGTTGATGCCTCTGCCCAGAGGGACCGAGTGGTTGTGGTAGCTGTGGTAGATTCCAGAAGGGGTGTCCATAATGTTGAGCTGTTTAGCTGGTGATGCCTGAGGTGGCTACTTAAAAACAGACACTAGACAGGAAGAAGGGAATAAAGGTAGGTGTTTATTTGAAGGGCCTTCAAAGGTACACCCTGGGGGGTCCAGAGGCTACTGCCCAGATGGACCCCAGGATGGATGTTGGGTCACGAGTTCTTCACACTTTTATAAGTTTGGTCCATTTGCATATCAGGAT